>PVIJ01014426.1:0-40859 GCA_004024925.1 Scalopus aquaticus | reverse complement strand
CCCCCCCCACTGATTGTCTCTCTCCCACCCGGCCTCCCTATAGTCCTGTTATAAGTGAAACCATTCGATATTTTTCTCTTTCTTTCTGGCTTATTTCACTGAGTATGATCCCCTCTAATTCCATCCATGTCGATGCAAATTGCATGTGTTTATCTTCTTTCCATGCTGAATAGGAATTTACCCAAAGGATACAAAAACACTAATCTTTTTTGTTTTAATGAGAGATTTTTGGGCAGAAGCTTTTAGAACAGAGGCTTTTAGTTTGTTGTAGTCCCATTTGCTTATTTTTGCTCCTGTTTTCTTTGCTGTTGGAGTTCAATATCAAATCTCTTTTCTATTGATTGAAATGGCT
Source organism: Scalopus aquaticus (assembly GCA_004024925.1). Classification (NCBI taxonomy): domain Eukaryota; kingdom Metazoa; phylum Chordata; class Mammalia; order Eulipotyphla; family Talpidae; genus Scalopus; species Scalopus aquaticus. The sequence continues at coordinate 40,507 of PVIJ01014426.1, read as the reverse complement.
TTGACTTCTTATCTCAAATATAAAAATGTTAAGTTCAAATTTTTCTCTCTAATTACCCCAAACAATAGTTAAGTCATCCATGTAAAATTCTGTTGATTTTTTTGGCTTTTCTATTGAACAGTTTTAAAAAGTTTTTGTTTGTTTTTAGGAAACACCAACAGAATTATTTATCACAGTTCTGAAATCTAGGAAGTACAAGATCAACACAATTTTAGATTCAGCTCCACTTCCCATTTCATGGTCTGCACCATCTCACTGTGTTCTCACGTAGTGGAGGGGAGAAGCTCTTTTGGGGTCTCTTTTATAAAGGCACTAACCCCATGAAGGCTTTCAACATATGAATTTTGGGTGGCTGGGGGGCAGCACGCAAACATTCAATCTATAACACTGGGCTTCAAGTTTCTACTCCGCTACTAACTTGTAATGTGGACAGATCCCATCCTCATCTGCAAAAGAAGGTTGGGCTTGCTCATCTTTAACCTTCAATTTTAGAAATTTTGACTTTCCAATATTTTTCTGCTGGGTCTTACTCATCGACTCTGCAGTTTTCAGATTATATATTTAACAGTGTATTTATGAAGGCACCATATAAAGAGCCTAAAAATCTGGAGGTACAGTAAGACTGGAAAGAGTTATAAACACAAATGCCTTTGTGAAGAGTAGGGATGTGTGGTATTGCCAGAATATGGGTGAGAATGAAAACTTTGGCAGATCATATTTTTCAACACATATTTGTGGAGTGCCTACTATGTTCTGGGCATGACATTATAAAGGCATTGGTGATTTCAGATGGGATCAGGTTACGTTTTAGGGTGAAATGGTCATTTCATAGTGCTAACCCATTAAGATCTTCCCAGAAACTGAATGCCATGAAAACTCATGTGTACTCTTTGAAGAATTTGACCACTCTAGGTCAAGCCGCATCACTGCAAAGCAATAATAATGGAATAAGGAAGAATGAGAGCTGATGTGCCTTTCAGGATGAGTGGGAATTCCAGATAACTACAATACTCTAGACAACAGTCAACCTGTAATGAGGGGCCACAAGGCAGAAGTTGGCTAACTGCACAACTGGCCAGAGATAGTGGTTAGTAATGAGGGCGTCAGGGTCATCTCCCGCAGCTGGGTCCAGTTATCCTGGGCTGACCGTCCATTGGGTGTCTTTACTAGTGGGAGGAAACAGTTTAGAAACTTGAGTCAATGTTCCCCAATCCTGCAGCATCTTCTTTAATGCACCCACCCTGGTGGAGCCAGGGATGACCAGGTGAAAATCTCGTACCAGTCGATTACTACAGGTCCCACAGAGCTACAGCCCAGAGGGACTGTATTTGTGCTCCCCAAACCACTCCTCTATAGGTTCCAGTTCTCAGAAACTGTTCTTCTTGCAGGTGAGCAGTCAGGTCCCACTGGCACCCTGCAGAGTGCCATATTCTTGGGCCCAAGCTCAAGTCCCTCCCCCTGTGACCTGACTTGGTGAAAGCATCAGATTAGATTTTTTTTTGAAGGAGACACTATCTCTATGGTAATTTTCATTTCAAGGAAATGGATACTGAGTGACAGAGCTCAGGGAAAGAGTGAAAAAGATTTCATGTATGTTCTTAACTTTATTTCACCAGTTCAGTAAAACATGAAACACAGTTGTTACAGAGGGTCATGTGTTTTGTATCCTCCCAATCATTCTGTTTGTTTTATTGTTCTATTTTCTATATTTCTGTACCTTTACACATATGATCAGTCTGAAATGGTTAAATAGATCATTCTGGAGGTTCAACTGCAGTAAGATAATTTTCACTATCCATATCATCTCCTTGTCATTTCCTAAAACTCATTGTTTGAAAGGAACTGTAATAAGATTAAATTGATATCTGGGTGTCAGTTCTTGGTACCCGATGTCTTAATTCCAGAGCTAACCAAACTGTGTGAGGTTGACGTAGGGCAGCGGTGTCCATGTTTACAAGTCCACTGAGCTCTGCTATACAGCTTAGTTTCTAAGGAAAGAGATGGAAAAGAGAAGTCTTTTCCCCATTTTTCTGGCTCTCATTTTATTTCCTTCTCTTTGTTCTCCTGTACTTCCACCCCTTCTTTCTCTCTCCATAAATACTGAATAGATTTTCTTCCATTATCACCTTCCTTATAGTTATTTTAGAATGTTCAGTGATTTTGGTCTGCTAGCTCTAATTCAGTTGTGAGTTGGTTTTCAGTTTTGTTTTCCATGAAGCCCAATTTTGAGTTTATAATGGGAAAATTTCATAAAATTATTTGGAGATATTACTCAAGGGACTCAAATAAATTTTGTTTATTGCAATTTGCTTCTCTAGATTTTTAAGTTTTTGTTCTGGATTTATTTATTCTCATTTTTAAAGGACAGGTTTGTTAGGAAAAGGGGAAAGAAAAAGAGAGGCACCTGCATAGTCACAGGTGGGGAGAAGAACTTTGTTCTGTTATTTATTGTTGTTAGTGGTGTTGTCTCCTCACCCTCATACACACCCTTTTTCTGGAGTGTTTTTTCGCATTTAAATTTTAATCTTATTGCTCTGAGACTTATCCAGTCTTGCTCATTCATAAAATGAGGGCAATTAGAACTACCTATAGTTTTGAAGTAAAAGTCAATGAGATATTAGATAGGAAGTATGATTCCAATACCTGACAAAATCACAGTTTAGGAAAAGTAATTTCTTTATCGATTTGCTAGTGTTTTGATATGTTTTAAGTGACATTACCTGATGAACAAAATTTACCAAATCCAAAATCACAATTCAAAGAGATAGCAACTTTACTGATTATAAGTTTATCATTTATATTACATATAGAGATTTTTAAACTCAAGTTTTGCTTCCAAACATGTAAAAACTATTTTGCAAAAATACATGGTGTAATTAATATATTTCACGATCATTTGACTATGTATAACATAATATTCAAATATAATCTTTCATATTAGCATATAATGAGAATATACTTTTAATCAGTATTACAATATCCCTATCTACTTATCAGTTGTATCAATCTCCTGATCTAATTCTACTACTCCAATTTCCTCTTGTCTTACACCCATATTCTTTCTTCCTTTTCGCTCAGTCATTTTACCTTTGATTACTCAACAGTTTTTTTCCTTATAATCAAACTCAGACATCCTTGATTGGCAAAGTGTGAATATTTTCTTCAGGATACCTTTCCATTTCTTTTAAATCCTTTCTTCAAATAGCTATCAAATAGTCCACTCTGTCTTTTAAAATTCTGCTTGATGTGAATTCCAAGTACTATAATGAGCTTCAGTAATCATATTTACTCCAGTTTCATGTGTATGTGCACAGATACATTCAAAGGCATCCAAATAATCACTTAGGCAGTAAAATGCCAGAGATAAATGAATAGACAAGGATATTCTGAAGTTATTCAAGTTTCACGTGAGTATGGAATAAAAAGGATAACAGGATCTCAGAACACATCAGTGACAGTCTATGGATTCTTTTCTGGGCCTTACCCAATCTTTTGAGGAATCTCTAGTCTATTTGACATTCTTCCTATCTACTCCCTCATTGTACCTACATCAAAGTGCATTAGGCATCAAAAATTTACTTGAAGTTGGATATCAACTATTCCACTCTGTGCATCCACCCAACAAGGTGTAACTGAAGTTAATGCATTATATTCTGTTTTAATTTTCTTTCAAGTTAGAAGTCTCATTTATGATAAGTTCATAAATTTTATAGCAGAATTTTAACAGGTATTTTCTCTTACCTGTGGTTATTCAATTTTGCTTTTATTGTCTTCCTCTAAAACTTTTGCCTTGTCTTTATACTGATTGCAGAACTCTGTATTCTAACTTTATCTCACACTCAAAGTATCTTTCTCTCTATAAAACAGTTTGATTACTCCCTCACGGATCTGTTTGGTCTTCACTCCATAAACTATTGGATTCAAGGTAGGAGGCAGCAACAAGTACAGGTTGGCTATAAAAATGTGGACATGGTGAGGTATGGTGTGCCCCCCAAAGCGGTGGGTGAAGAAGTTGAAGAAGGCTGGGACGTAGGTGATGACAATAGCACATAAATGGGACGTGCAGGTGCTGAAGGCTTTGTGTCGGGCATCTGCAGATGACAGGCTCACTACAGCACGGATAATCATGATGTAAGATGTGGAGATACAGAACATATCGAACCCCCCAATAAAAATGGCCACGATAAGACCATAGACAGCATTAATCTTGATGTTGCCACAGGATAATTTGGCCACAGCCATATGGTCACAGTAGGTGTGGTGGATGAGGTTGCCCCTGCAATAGGGAAGACGCTTGATCAGGAAAGTGAATGGGATGATGAACAACACACTGCGAGTGAAAGTGGCAAGCCCAACCCTGGTGATTACAGTATTGGTGAGGATGGTGGAGTAGCGCAGAGGGTAGCAGATGGCCACGTAGCGGTCCAGGGCCATGAGCATGAGAACCCCAGACTCCATGCCTGTCAACATGTGGATGAAAAACATCTGGACAAGGCAGGAATTAAAATCAATCTCTTTAAGACTGAACCAAAAGATACATAACATATTGGGGACAAATGAAGTGCACCCACTAACATCTGTAAGGGACAGCAAGGCCAGGAAGTAGTACATGGGCCGGTGCAGAGGCTCCTCATGGATGATGAGGTAGATGAGCCCGCAGTTGCCCATGACAGCGACAAGGTACATGAAGCAGAAGGGCAGAGAGATCCAGATATGTGTGTCCTCCAGCCCTGGAATCCCATTGAGGATGAAGTATCTGGGGGTCAGGCTGGAGCTGTTGGCTCCATGCATGGTGGTCAGTTTCAAAGCATGTTACGTTCTGTACCAATAAAGGTGTCCTATATGAGGAGAAAGTTTTAAGATTATTTTCAACCAGAGACAATAGGTGAGCCAGTATTTTGCACAATACAAATCTCAGATATAGGAGTAAAGAATCATCTTTTTTACATAGAGTATTGTTTATTCCTTACTGAATGGACCTGAGCCTATTATTAATCAAAGGAATGGAAACCCCATCTGGTTTGGTTTTATACTGTAAATTCTCTATATGTACCTGCTCATACCCCAGGCCAGTCACTAATGCTTGCCTTTGCCCCTAGGACAATTTCCAAATTATGGGCCCTCTTTAAATAACAGTGATTCTCCTAACTCTTCACTTATTTTCCCTTCAAAAAGTCCTATCAGATGTGTTTCCTGGGTTAATTCAATGGCATGACTACCTACTTATCACACAAATATATGGTTGAGCAACATCTATTCACAAGTATACATATGGAAAGTCTAAATTTTCCAAGTCTAAGAGCAATTAGATTTTCATCTTTCTTCATTATTCTGGGACATAGATCTAGCGTGAAAGATTTTTGATTAAAATCATAAGATCCCAGGATCTTTATTATGAGAAAACTATTATTTTATGTTTTCAAAAGTTCCTCTCTGGGCCTCCTTGGTGTCGCAATGGATTAAGTCTTGACACTATGAAGCTATCCAAGAACACTGCAGGATGAGTTCGATCCGGCCAGGGAGCTGACCCACATGGCACAGCGGACCTCTCCTGCCTCGCTTGCTGCTCCCCTCAGCTGTGTAATTCAGTAAATCAACCTGTTCTGCTCCCCACTCTCTCTCTGGTGAATCCTCTCACCACCCCCCACACCTCTGACCTACACCCCAGTTCTTGTATGCATAAATAAACAAATCTTTTAAAAAAATTTCCTCTCTATTTTTGGTTTTAATTATCAACTTCAGTTTTTCATTTTCTCACAGCATTGTATTGTACATTACATTGCATCTTCAAGAATTATTTTACATACTCTTCTGTTACATGTTTAATCTCCCTTACATAACAATTATTTCCAAAATTCTAATTTTGATTGCTTCTACTTTCTCTTCATTCTTTCAATGGTGTTAAGTATCAACACAGTGCTAAGCTCAAAATGAGACTTTTAAAAAAATCTCTTAATTTAAATTTGCAATTCCTGGACCCCCACCAATCTCAGTATGGCATCTCCCGTCACTCTCCAGTATTTAGTACTGTCTGTGGCCCCTTCCTAAAATCTGTACACACAGGTATTCCTGTCTATTTTGTTCATTGCAGTATCTTTTACTTAAAATAGTGATATTGGCACTACAAATGACTTTCTGAACCTCCTTTGTTGTTAGTCTCCTTGCTTTCCACAAATAACAAATTAGTATGCAAGTGAAAATAAAAGCACATCTGAAGGATGGCAAACCAGTTTCAAGATGTCAAGAATCTTAAGGATATGTAAGAAATGAAAGGAGATATTTAAAATTGGGATAAGTACACAGAAGGAAGCATCTGTTTTTTGTATTACTTTGCTTACCCTAAGAGCATACATAGAAATAAATGGAAAGGTTACAGGGAAGATTTTAGGTCAAGAAATGTGGTTCATTCAGGCAGACAGAAACCTCTAGTATGATAACATGATTACTGTCATCAGATGTATTCAAGCAAAGGAAGAATGCATGTGTCATAAACACTATGTCAGGAAGCTGGACTACAGGGTCACTGGAATCTCTTACAACTTTTGCACTAATTCATTTTCATTGGTAGAGGTCAGTCTTACCATTTCCTAAGGAAGAACACTCCATCTAGGAACAGCAAAGTTTTCTGTTACTACACAGAATTGTGTTTGCCTTTAACACAATTTCTTTGGTCTTATTGAATCAAAATCATGAAATTCCCTTCCTTCGGCGCCTAAGTTTTCCCCACATCTTTACCCCTCTGCAAGGATTTTGCAAATCCCTGTTTCAGAGTCTAACGGGCAAGATAATTCAGTCCTTATTCAACCACCCTATTCAAACCTCTCTTGTTTATTAAATATTTGCAAATTTTCTGTGCCTCTTGTATATTTTTCTTCTAAATCACTTAGACTCACCTTGATGCCATATGTCTTTAAACCTCCATTCATGACAGATATTGCTTAAAAAATTACACAGCATTGGTTAGGCACCATATATAACAACACTTAATGGTGTCTCTGGGGATTTTCTAAGCAAAAGGACATTTGCTTGGGATTTCACTGATAGATATCCCAGTGGTCTCTGATGGGAGAGTAAGTCAATTCAGCTTTGTTGAAATTAGATCTATATTGAGTACATTTGAGTCAGAGGGGAAAAACCCTCAATAATTACCCTTAAGTTTTAACAACTTTCTCTAATGGAACAAGTGAATAGTATCCAGTATCCGCCGAATTAGAAACCTGGATTATAGCTGAATTCCCTGTGTGTTTCAATTCTATCTTCGTAACTTTTGTCACAGCTTTACCTATATGACATATATGGGTCTCATGCCGTGAATAAACAATTTCAGGAATTTCCATGCCAGAGATTCATTAAAATATATGTCAAGCAAGAAGGCTGGCTTGTATGTTCTTTGGAAACATTTGTACTGTTAATGTACTGTTTTTCTATTCCTTCTCCCCTGTACTTCAGTAGAAATACAACATTCTTTCAAGTTGTAACTTCATTTAATAGATGTTGATCAAATCTAAGGGAATTTAAAAGACTTGATAAATTGTAATTCTCCCAAGGTGAAAGGAAGAAAGCAGAGAACATTGTGATCATAGTTGTTACAATCACTTAGTTTTGTAGAAGTCAGTGCAGGGGTATAGGAAGGTGAAAAGAGTAAGGAAGAATTTGCATGACATTTGAAAGCCTGTTTTCTCAGAAGGTCATCATGGTTAAATGGGGTGAAAAAGAGACCCAGAGGTGATAATGTTTCTGCTTGCCTGAGACCCAAAATATCAGAGTACACATTTTTTCAAGAGCATATGGATTTATAAAATGTGAATGAATGAATTAATTCATTCATCCATTTAAAAATAAAATTATACTTGTTGAGTTGTGTGAGCTCTTCATAGATTTTTGTTATCAGTCCTTCATCAGTTGTATTGTGTGCAAAGATCTTCTCCCAGTTAGTAGGGTGCCTGTTTTGATTATTGTCTCTTTTGCTTTTTAGTTTGATGTAGTCCCAACTGTTTATCTTTTCTTTTACTTCCTTTGCTATGAGGGAAGTGCTTTTAAAGATTTTGCTGAGATGTATGTCATGTAGAGTTTTGTTTACTATTATTTACAAAGCTATGTAAATTTGGAGGGATACATCTTGACCTTTATGTGTGGATAAACCATACCTCACCCACCGTCAAAGTCCTGGTGCCATTCACACACAAGTTGATGTCCTTTTTACCTATCTGCCCTTTTTACCTATCACCTTTCCCTCCCCTCATCATAGCCACTGTTTTGTTTTTTTTTCATAAAGTCCAAGAGTTATTTGTGTTGTGTTTTTAGCTCATTTGTTTTGGTTACTCCACATAAGAGAAAAAAATCATTCCAAAAATTTTTTTTTCAATTTTTGACTTATTTTACTTAGCAAATCACCTCAAGTTCCATGTTTTGCAAAAGGCAAGATATCTTTTTAACAGCTGAGTAGTATTCTATTGTGTATATATGCAACAGCTTCTCTATTCAAGCATCCTCAATGGGCATTTAGGTTGTTTCCATAAATTTTGTATTCTGGTTATTTTTATCTTTCTATTATTTCTTTTTGATGTTATTATTTGTTTTTCATTTATACACATGATATCTATTAATCTATGCAGATATTTACCTCTCTGTAGCTATATCTATACATGCATATAAACAAACAAATATGTATACATCACAGAATATTACTATTCACTTATATAAAAGGAGAAAAAAATTCTGTCATGCAAGAACACACATGGATCTTGAAGGCATAATCCTAAATGGAAGAAGTCATACAGAGAGACATATCCTGTATGGCTCTAAGATTTTGTACTAATATAAAAAGAATAGAATAGTGGTTGCCAAGGGCTGAGGAATAGAGAAAATGGGGACATGTTGGTCACAGGATACAAACTTTAAGATTAGTAAGTTCAAGGGGGATATAACATGGTGCTTACAGTTAATAATGTATTGTGTACTTTAAAGTTGCTGTAAGATTAAACAACAACAGGCCCTCCCCGGTGGCGCAGCAGTTGAGCACTGCGCTGTGGAGCTGTAGGCAGCGACGATGCGAGTTCGACGCCCGGCCAGGGAGAATCCCACATGGTGCGGCAGACCTCTCCTGCCTCGCCCGCTTCTCCCCTCAGCAGTGTACTTCTGATCTGCCTGTTCTGCTCCCCACTCTGTCTCTGGTGAGCCCTCTCGCCTCCCCATGCTTCTGGCCTGTACCCCAGCTTGTATGTATAAATAAAATAAAATCTTAAAAATAAAGATTAAACAACAACAAAATGGTAATTGATTATGTGAGGTAAAACTGATAAACTTAGTGATAGACATTCTGCAAAATATACATGCATCAAATTACCGTATCATTCACTTTAAACTTGCACGATGCTGTGTGTCAATTTATGTCAATAAATTTGGAAAACCCACTATGAAATATCACCTCATCCATGTGAGAATGGTTCACAACTAAAAGAATGGAAACAAGTATTAGGGAAGATGTGGAGAAAAAAGAACTCTCATCCACTGTGGGTGGGAAGGCAAGTTTATACTTGCTTTATGGAAAAAGTTGTGAAGATCTCTTACAAAAATAAAAATGGAAATACCATATGATCCAATGGTATCTCTGCTTGGTAGTTATCTAAAGAATAAGAAAAATCTAATCTGAAAAGACTCATGAATCCTATGTTCATAGCAGCACTAAAAACAATGGAACCACCTAAGTGCCCATTGAAAACGATTTTATAAAGAAATTGTGGACTTTTTATTTAATGGAATACTATTCGGCTATTAAAAACATTGAAATAGTGTCCTTAGAGCAAAATAGATGAATCTTGAGGTGATTATGCTAAGTGAAATAAGTCAGAATATAAAAGACAAATATCAGATGGTTTAACTTATCTGTGAAATATAAATAATAAAAAACATAATGTCAAAAACAAACCTTAAATTTAGTAAAAAAAAAAAAATTACTGGTTACCAGAGTGACCTGGGGTCGGTGGGGCAGGGAAGAGGAGTTAGGGGAGGGGCATTGGCAGGGAGCTCTGGTGGAGAGTGGGCGAAGCATGTGCACAAATGAAGGAGTAAGAATGCAATCCCAAAGTTATATAGACAAGAACACTACTGACAAATTCAATAGAAGGAAAAAAAGACTTCAATCAGACTTTTTATAGTCGAGTTCTGCCTGTGTATTTTTATTAATTGGAAAAGTAAAGAATGAAATTGGAGCACTTAAATTCTAACATTGAAAGGTAACCTTTGAGGGTCTCAGCGCTATGAAGCTATCCAGAGCCACTGCAGCACGAGTTCGATCCCTGACCAGGGAGCTTCCCACATGGTGCAGCAAACCTCTCCTGCCTTGCCTGCTGCTCCCCTCCGCTCCCCTCAGCAGTGTACCTCAGTAGATATGCCTGTTCTGCTCCCCACTCTGTCTCTGGTGAATCCTCTCACCGCCTCCCCACACCTCTGGCCTACACCCCAGCTTGTACGCATAAATAAATAAATCTTTTTAAAAAAAGGTAACTTTTTTTTTGATATATTAATATTTGCTGTATCTGTTTTTAGAAAAAAAATGCTTGGATAATATGAAACAAATTCTGCCATTTTCTATTGACATATAATAAGCACATTTAAACAGGATTATTCAGTAATATTATGATGAAATAAAATTATTTCATATACATTTACTTCATATCACAATTACTTTATCATTTTTCCTAGTCTTAGAAATATATGTTCCTTTGTTTTAAAGGATATGATGCAATAAACAGAGAACACTTTTTGTGCTCATTTACCACACTAATGGTTTTTGTTGATGTGAAATTCACATACCACAAAATTATCCATTTAAACCATCTACAAATGGGGGCCTCCCTGGTGGCGCAGAGGTTAAGCGCTGCGCTGTGGAGCTGTCGGCAGCGGCAACGCGAGTTCGACACCCGGCCTGGGAGAATCCCACATGGCGCGGCAGACCTCTCCTGCCTTGCCCGCTGCTCCCCTCAGCAGTGTATTTCTGATCTGCCTGTTCTGCTACCTGCCTGTCTCTGGTGAACCCTCTCGCCACCCCATGCCTCTGGCCTGTACCCCAGCTTGTATGTATAAATTAAAAAATAAAAATCTTAAACCATCTAAAAATGATTTACCTTTAGGACACTCACGATGATGTGCAATCATTAGCACTATATAATTCCAGAAAATATCCATGTTCTCAAAAAGAAAATCCATTACTTATAATCAATCAATCCATTTTGACCTGTCTCTCTAGCTGCAAGCAATAACTGATTTCTTTTCTGAAACAATGGATTTACTTATCTGAGTATTCCATGTAATTCCATGAGCAATCATACATGTACCTTTTGGGTCTGACAATTTTCACTCAGCAGAACCCTCCCTAAGTGCAACCATATAACAGCATGTGTCAGTTGTTCATCCCTTTCGTGTATGAGTGATAATTGCTTGTATGGCTACATCTCAGCCTGTTATTCATTCAGCAGCTCATAGACATTTGGGTCCTTTCCTTTATTTTGGCCGATAATACTATTATGAATATTTGTGTACAAGTCTTTTGTAATATCTTTTTTCAATTATTTGAAGAGCATACTTAGTAATTGTATTGCTGGTCATATGGTAATTAATTTAAACATTTCTGGGACTAGCCAAGCAGTACTCCTGTAATATTTTAAATCTAAAATATACACCAGCAATGTGCAAGGAGTCCAGCACATCCAAAAACATCAAATAATTGCTCATTTCATTGTTTAAAGAAAATTATAGTTGTTGTAGTGAATACAGGGCTTTTTATTGTGGTTTTGATTTTAATTTCTCTAATGATGTTTAGAATTTCTTTATGTGCTCACTTGCCATTGTATATCTCCTTTAGAGAAATGCTTATGTAAGCTCTATTTTAAAAAGACATGACACATTAGAAAGCAAAAGACAAATGAAGTAAGTCCTGTTCTATCAGTAATTACATCAGTGTTCATGGATTAACTCTCCAATTAAAAAGAAGAGATTGGCAGACGTCTGCTTTAACAATCTCTATTCACCATTGTCAGAAGTTTCAGCAAATGTAAACTGGGTAGAAATGTATGCATTTTCCATTTGTCCTTCCCTCAATTCTTTGGGACAACAAGCATCACTATATTTTCTTTTTGATGATGATCTTCCCGGACAATGAAGATTATAAATAATAGTTGCATCACTTTTCTGGTTTCATTTTTTTTTTTTTTTGCCAGGGATTCCTTATACTCGCTGAAAAGCTGCCACCATGTCCATGTTCCTTAGTTCTTCTGTCATTTACAGTCATTAAGAAGTATACTGGATAAATATGTGAGGATATTACAAAAGTGAACAGCTTCACCATATTATTTGCCCTTGATGTTTAGCTTTAGAATTTTATACAAACCGTGCCTGAGCTCCTTGTTTTTGAGTGCATACACCATGGGGTTAAGGGCAGGAGGAATGACGTTGTGTAGCACATTGAGGAGAACGGGGACCAGGGGCACTGTCATTGCCGTGCTATGGGTGATGGAAATGACAACAAGAACAGTGTAAAAGAAAAAGATTAGGATGAGGTGGGAAGTACAGGTGCTTAAGGCCTTGGATGCTGCTTCTGCTGACTTCAGCTTCAGCACAGAGTGAAGTATCGAAGCATATGATAAAATAATCAAACCGAGGTCACTTCCCATGATTGTCCAAGCCAAAATTATCTGGTAGATGCTGTTGATTTTCCTGTCATCACAAGACAGGCTAGTGACTCCGAGATTAGAGCATAGACAGTGCTCAATTTGGTTCTGGAAGCAGTAATGTCTCTGAGCAGCCAACACAGGTACTGGAATGGTAAGCAGACTGTTCCTGATTGCCATGAGCACAGTGGCTTTGACCAGAAAAGACACGGTTATTAAGGATGGATAGCGTAGTGGTCTGCAAATGGCTACATATCTATCTATAGCCATGCAGACAAAGATACCTGACTCCATGCCCACAAAACAATGTATGACATATATCTGAACAAAGCACTCTGGGAGACTGATGGCCTTATCATTGAACCATAAAATGGCCAAAATCTTGGGCATGATGGTGGTAGCCAGGCCCATGTCTACCACAGCCAAGACACCCAGGAAATGGTACATAGGCTGGTGCAGTGCAGTTTCTTGACTGATGATGATCAGGATAAGGATGTTGGCACTAAGAGCTAAGAGGTAGAGCAGAGCCAGAGGAAGAGAGAGCCAGTGCTGCCACTCATGAATGCCTGGAAATCCCATCAGGATGAACTCAGAGAACTGGAAATTAGAGCTGTTAGAATCCCTGGGATCCTGGAACATCCTTTACTAAAAAGAAAAATATTCAAATTTACTGTTCTTGACAATCTCTGTGACGCAGTTTAAAAATATGTGAACCAGGTCCATGATTTGAATAGAGCATTTTCTTCAGTAGTTTCAACTCTCCACTAACATTAATTGGACATTTCTAGGGAAGCTTGAACTATGGTCGCACATTCTATGTGTTAATTCAGCTCGTCATTATGAAAACTCTATAAGGCAGGTCAAATTCTCTATTCTATTTTGTGACTTCCCACACTGGCTTCAATTATCACCTTCTTTGGGAACAATCTTACTCTTGCTAGAGAGGATAAAAAGCCTTACTTGAAATTTTCTTAATATGATGTAATTGGAAAAGTGACAGTCTTTGTTGGTAAAGATGGACCTTTTTTCAATTTAGCATCATGTTATTAAAACTTATTATATTCTTGAATGAAGCATATGTTAACCAAATATTCAATATTTGGGCTTATTTTATTTATACTTGTATTTGTATCATCCATTTATTAGTTATTAATAGATGTTAATGAATTAACTCTATGAAATTAACAAGTGAATCAGTTTTATAATAGACTTTAAAGATTGTTACACTATAGACTAAATATCATTTTTTATAAAGATCCAAAACTATGCCTACTTCATAAATTGAAATAAAACTTAAGTTTTAGACAAAATATCCCAAGAAAACAGTGAAAATCAGGAAGTGGCTTACAAAATAAATATTTGGATCACCAAATTGTTTCATCTTCATTTTTGATATGGCTTTCCATAAGCAAACTAATAGAAAACTCAAATTATTTTTTCACTTCATAAGACACAATAGAAAATTTTTAAATGGGGAACTCCTTTAAATCAGTTGTACTTGTTGACTGATCCTCAACTTAGCAACACATGTATGGACTTAAGTTAATAATTGTAAGACTAACAAAAGCCTTGGAATTTATATTATAGATGAAGAATAATATGAGCTTACAATATGACATGGTTTCCTTTATGCAACAAAATCATCATATTTCTTTCTGTCAGGCTGTTATATTTCTGCTTAATGTTTGTATACAGCATTATATTTTTCACATTAAAATTATCACTAAGAACAAAACTGTAACAATTTATATAAATATGTGTAGACAAATTTGTACATATATGATTTATTATATAAAAGACTTTGAAATATATATTGATATATATTTCACAAGTACTTACAAATTGTCAAGGTTTTTGAAAAAAATAGGATCATTACTCATTTCTTTCTCTTAATACATTTGAACAGTAAACTCTTAATTTTGTGTGTCCATCCAAAAGAAAAAAGTAGAAAAATTAAGGAAAACATAAATATTCATAAATTAAGAAAAGGAAAAAAAATCTGATTATTTGTGCTCTATTCTTAATTTATTTCATACATGTGATGTAAATAGTCTATTTATGTCCCTTTCTTTTCCTTTTGATAGTTCTAATGTTGATTCCTAAATCAGGTTTTCTTGTTACAAGAAAAGTTTAAGCCCATTTTAAATCCATTTGCAAAGCTCCATGTTAAAGTGCAGTCTTATACCAAGTACCATAATATTAATCACAAAATATATTAGACTTTTTTTCCAAAACAAATTTAAATAATGCAAATGCATTATAACATGTGTTCTGCAAGGAAATAGACTCTTGATATGGTGGACAAGTACATTGAAGTAGTAACAACATACAAATATCGCTATTTATAAAGTACAATTTAATGTGCTCCCTTATCTATTATCATTCTGAAACCCAGTAGATAGTAAGTTTGATTCTTCACTAGATCGTTCTAAATTTTACAATTCATACTCTTTTCTCAGTATGATTTAGGATTCCTCCAAGTAGGTTCTGCTATCTAAAGTGGATGGAACAGTCACAAGTAAGTCTCTCTAGAAATAAGTGAGCAAGTGTCCTCAGCATGACCAACAACTACATGCTAGCTCGTCCTCCACTTGTTTCTGTGCTGGGGTAGTTCGGACCTGACTTCCACTGTAATAGAACCAATGACACCTATTTGGTTAAACAAGAAACTTGATAGTCATGATAGTGATGGAAAATTACACTGAACTATGATGTGAAAATCGGGGACATAAACATTTACAAGAAAACCCAATTTTTTGTAACACATTTTCAAGTGAGTAGATGAAATCAAATATGTGTTTCTAAAAATATAATAATTCACACACAGGCAAAATCTCACTCCAATTTAGCTTAAAACTAACACTAACAATGAAAACCCCATCACTAGTCCCATTTTTTATATCTTTAATACCTTAATATCTTGATACAAAACAGTGAACTGCATATAATGGGGTCCAGGTATTCCAGGTTTTGGTCCAAAAAAATCACAATTCAACTATATATAAATGTACACATCTATATATACACTTACACAGCTTCCAATCTCCACCTCCTTTGATGTCTGTTCTACTAGAGATCGTTAATGAAAGGTGTGTGTTATGTATACCAAGGGAATATTGCACAACATTAGACACAGGTGTACGTGTGTAATCAAGTCAGTCCCTATGGAGGAGGAAAATGAGTGGGAGCTCATTCTTAACCACCTATAAGAGACATATTTAAGAGAATAATTTCATATAAATGTATCTATGTCTTTGTCTTTGCATGTGAGCAAGTATATATAGAAATGAGAATGAACACCACAATGTTAATAAATATTAGCTTAGGACTCTTTATTGAAGAGTTTTTCTTCTTTCTGTGTCAGTTCCTTGAGGACACAAGTTAAAAGTGCTTATGAAGCTTCATAATGGTTCAATCACTCTCACAGACATACATTCATATGTTCCTTTATTTGGTTATTTATTTTTTCATGTGAGGATGATGAATATTATGACATTATAGAATTTCATCAAATGTTCAAGTTTATTTTGCAGAAATATTGAGTTAAGAATATTTAAGGCCCCAAATTTTGAGCTAATGATAGTGGTGATAATAGCAATAATGAAAACAAACAAACAAACAAAAAACCCCACCAACAACCCACAATTAGTGAGTCTAGTTTTATATTCCTTCATTATATAATAACTATGATGTCTGCATACTTTAAGGAATTGAAAAATAACAATGAGCTTTGAAGGAGATAAATTGAACCCTTAAATAAAAGGGGTTAAACAACTACCTATACTTCATATATACTTTCTATATATGTTTCTGAAAATTTTGGACCATAACATATTAAGACATACATTATGCAATTTTCAGCTGACATATAAGTACATTTAAATCATATGGTTAATGATATCATTTACAAACACATCAAAAAGAATGAAACATGTAGTAATAAACTTAAATACACATCACAAAATAAAACATAAACTTGATTATAAGAATAGCCAGGAATGTTCATACCCAGTAGTGTGAACTTAGTTAAAACAGGCAAATTTAAAAGAACATTTGCTTTCCTTTAGTAAGCATTACAGCGAAATGTAACGTGAATAGATGATCAAAACTTGATCTAAATCTTTAAGGTATAGTAACTAAACCTGTTGTTAAAGCAATAGTAGACAAAATTTATTCACAGGCCAAATGCTTAAATGCAAGGCCCACTTATACTCAACATGATTCTCTGATCTCTTTATCTAAATCCCCTCAGGCATTGTTTCCTAGTTCAGTTCTGTTCTCCAGTTTGGACTTTCCATTGCGTTATTGTTACAGAAATTTTACTGTAAAACATTTTTTTTCCCTCTGAATAACTCAATGTTATTAAAGACATTGCTCAAGCAATGGTTCCTTAGTGTTTTGAAATAATCACTAAGCCCTAAGAAACATCACTCAGGGAAGTTTAAGAAACGACAAAAGATAATTGCCCTTAAAAAAGAACTAGACACTAAGTCCTCTGCTCTGGCAGCCTTAATGCACAAATGTGGCCTAAAGACGACCACCCCTCACCCTCCCAAACAAAACAAAAACACTTTGCTCCAATATGGGACATGACAACCAGGGATAAACCTTCCCATTAATGTGGGACATGACATACCAAAATGAGTCTTTCTGATAACAGGGGAATAAAATAATTTAAGAAAATTAAATCCAAAAATTATTTGTTGTTTTCTAGGGATGGGGAAAGGGAGAAAAGGGGAGCCATTCAATGGATATAGAATGTCAGTTGCAAGATGAAAAGTTTTAAAAATCTGTTACACATAAGTGTGAATATAGTTAACTATTATACTGCATACTTAAAAACGGTTAATGTGGTAATTTTTATTCTATGTCCTTTTTTACAATAATAATAATAAAATATGGGTGTTGAATTTTGTCAAATGCTTTTTTGTCATCAATTGATATAATGATATGATTTTTTATTCCTTAGCTCGTTAATATGATTGATTATATTGATTGATTATTGGTTGATTACTGAAACATACTGGCATCCTGAGAATAAACCTCACTCAATCATTGTATATATGCACGTATAAGTCGTTCAGTGTTATCATATTTTTAAGGGATTTTAAAAGTTATATTCATGAGTAATATTATATTGTATATCAATGTCTTTCTTTTTGTATTGTTCTGTCTTTCTCTGGCTTTGATATCAGAGTAATACTAGTTTTAAAGATTTATTTTTATTTATTTATGCATACAAGAACTGGGGTGTAGGACAGAGGTGTGTGTGTGGGGGGGGGAGCTGGTAGTGAGAAGAGTCACCAGAGACAGAGTGGGGAGCAGAACAGGCGGATCTATTGAAATACACTGCTGAGGGGAGCAGTGGCGAGACAGGAGAGGTCTGCTGTGCCGTGGGCGTTAGCTCCCTGGTCAGATCAAACTCATGCCACAGTGGCTGGTGATAGCTTGATAGAGCTGAGACTTTAACCGCTGTGCCACTAGAGAGGCCCAGAGTAATACTAGTTTTAAAAAAGGATCGTGAAGTGTTTTCTTCTATTTTCTAGCTGCATAGAATTGGTGTTCTTCTTTCTTTAAAGGCTTAATAGAATTTTCCAGTGAAACTACCAGACTGTGAAGAGTACTTTTTTAAGTAAAAATTTCTTTTTAAGACTATTCAGATTATATCTTTCCCTTGAGTAAGTTGTGGTAGTCTTTATTTTCTGAGGAATTTGTTCATTGCATCTAAGTTGTCAGATTTATTTTGTTATCATCTTTCATAGTATTCTTTTATTATTTTTTAATGTCTGCAGAGTCCAACATGACATTACATTTCATTCCCAATATCATTAATTTGTTAACTTTTTTCCTTGTTGATATTGCTAGAGGTTCTAATAATTTTTTCAAATAACAAGCTCTATTTTTTTTAAGTATATTTGGATTTTTATCTAGGTGAAATGCTTTAATTTTATAAAGTATTAGAGATCGAGAAGCCACATGATTCAGAGCTCAGATTATCAAAGAACCCATAAAAGTATGTTTCAAAGCAGTTTCAATTAGTGACATCTTCCTACCCCATGTTACAACTGAGATAGACAGTGTAAAACTGTTTAGATGTTTAAGAGTGATTTACATTTATCTCTCGGGTCTCATGTGAACAAAAGGGCCCAGTTTAATATGTTAAACACCTACAACTACCTTTTATCAGAGTGTTAACTACTGAACACATTGTTTAGTAGTATCAGAACCCCTAGGAGTGTTAACCTCTCAATTTTATAAACATAGATTCCAAGGCTCAGAGAAAATAAACAAATTTCGAAGACGGCACACTACCCTGTCCACCCATTTCTTTCTTTTTTTTTTTTATTGTCCTGTCCACCCATTTCAGTTGGCGACCACAGCAGGACAAAACACCCTCGTCTGCCCTATTTCATCTGCCCTCATTATCCAAGCCTTCAAGGAACTGCCAAGAGACCGAAAGAAGCAGAAAAACACTAAGCACAGTGGAATTATCACTTTCGACGAGATTGTCAGCATAGCCTAAGAGATGCGGCACTGATCATTAGCTACAGAACTCTGGCACCAGTCAAGAAATCCTTGAGACTGCTCAGTCTGTGGACTGCAGTGTTGATGGCTTCTACCCTTATAATGTCATAGATGCGGTAGAGTGCCCGTCAGTTAAGAGCTGCAAGGGAAAGTATCAATAAAGGATCACTTGACAATGGAAAAAAAAAATGAAAAGAGGACATTTTCTGTACATCTATGTCCCTCAGCAGTAATGCCTGCTTTTGGTAAAGAGGAGGGGCTTTGTGTTGGACTCCTGCCTCTGACAAGCTCTATGTTTTAAGATTTTCTCTTTATTTTTCCATTATCAGTTTCATTGATTTCTGCCCTATTCTTTATTATTTCCTTCTTTTACTAGCTTTGTGTTTATTTTCTCATTTTTTCTAAGATTTCTGAGATATGACTTTAGATTATTGCTTGGAGGCTTTTCATCTTTTCTAATATATGTAGTCAAATCAATATATATGGTCAAATCTCTAAATTACTCTTTCAACAATACTTTAGTGTGTTCCAGATTTTTTCATATATTTATTTTTATTCAGTTTTATGTATCTTATATATCTTTTATTTCCTTTAAGACTTCCTCTTTGATTCATGTATTATTTAAAAGCATCTTGCTCAGTTTTCAAGTGTATGTGTATGCATATTTTCCTGTTTTCTTTTAATTATTGCTTTATTGTCTGAGTCTACTGTCGCTAGAAAATAGAGTGTATGCTTTCAGGGGGAGGGGAAAAAGAAAATAAAGTGTATGCTTTCAATTATTTAAAAAACTGTTTATTTTTTTATGACTCATGATAGTCTTTCTTGGCCATTGTTTCATGGATATTGAAAAAGAAAGTGTTTTCTGGGCATATTGGTCCGTAAATGCTTTTTAGATTCTGTTGATACAGTGTTATTGCGTTCTTATGTGTCTTTGCTCATTTTCTGTATAGCTATCAGTTGTTGAGAGGTATGTTGAAGTTTCCAAATTTAATTGCAGATATATCAGTTACTCTGTGCAATATAATTATATTGAGTTTCTTGGGTTTTTAAATTCTAGTTTTTGTTCGTAGATTCATAGTTATGGTTGGTGGATTGACCCTTTAATCATGTATGATGCATGCCTCCATTGTAGTAATTTTCTTTACTCTGTAGTCCATTTTATCTATTATTAATGCAACCACTCTGCTTTCCTTTAACAAGTGTTTGTATGAGTTAGTCCTCTAATCATTTTACTTACAATTGAACTACATAACTGTATTTAATATGAGATTTTTTATAGATAACAGAATTGAATAATTTTGAAGTCACTCTACTGGTTTAATTGATGTATTTAAACCATTTGTAATTAATGCTCTATTGACATGTTAAGACCTAAATCTGAGATTAGTTTTTCCTTTCTGCCTGTAGCCTCTTTTTTTTTTCTCTGCTACCCTGTAGGTCCTGAACATAATTTTTGATCCATTTTGATCTATTTATAGTGTTTTCAGAGTGTATTTCTTTGCACAGATTCCTCAGTAGCTGTGTTATGTCTTGTACTTATATCCATAACTTGTTGAAGTTTCCTAATGTCATTGATTTACCAGTACAATTGAAGTATGAAAATCTTACCTTCCTATATATCTTTTTATGTTATCTCATTTGTAATCATTTTAAATATTCCTTCAACACAGAGTCATATCAGCAGTTTTTTAATGCTCTTTCAATAGTAAAACATGACATAAAAATTTGAAAATGAGAAGAAAAGGTCCTTGTCTTTACCTATTTCTTGTCGTTTACAATTTTTCTTCTTTCTAGATCCCGAGTTTTCTTCTTTTATTCATTTACTATTTACATAATTTCCTTTGACCATGTAGCAGATTTCTAAAGAAAACATGCCCAGATAACTAATTTTTATGTAAATTACAATCCTGAGACTGAAACCTAATTAGATAGATTACCTCATGTGGAGTATTCACTAGCTTATCCACAAAGAAGATGATATTGAGAAAGTAGAGAAATTTTGGTAAAAATGAGAAAAATATAGCCGTGTTTTCCACAAAAAAGTAACAATTGTCTTTCAAGCTGAAAATTTCAATTACTATTTGGAATAAAAAAACAAACAGGGCCTCCCTGGTGGCACAACGGGTTAAGTCACAGCACTATGAAGCTATGCAGAGCCACTGCAGCATGAGTTCGAAACCCAACCAGCGAGCTTCCCACAGGGTGCGGCAGACCTTTCCTGTCTCACCCGCTGCTCCCCTCAGCAGTGTATGTCAGTGGATCTGTCTGTTCTGCTCCCTTCTGTCTCTAGTGAGTCCTCTCACTCCCACCCTCCACATCTCTGGCCTGCACACCAGCTTGTATGCATAAATAAATAGTCTTTTAAAAAACAAACAAGTGAACATATGACAGCAGATGATATCTTTCTGGTTTCTTCATTTCTTTTGATGATTTACTCAGTTTCTGATTATGGTTTTATTCTACGAACTACAATTAATGATGACACTTATTGCACGGGAATGAGGAGGTTAGAAGAAAATTCACAAAGAGATGTCCTATCCCAACAAGTACACATTTTGCACCTATAATGTTTCTTCAGATTTGGGGAATCTGAATACATTAAATGCCCCACTCACACTTCCCCTTGCGTTGAGGAAAATGAGTCTTTTGGAAAAACATCATTACTTGGCTATTATGAATAATGCTGCTATGAACTTAGGAGTGCACAAACCTTTTCATATTAGTATTTTTTATTCTGTAGGTAAACACCTAGCAGTAGTATTGCTGGACCATATGTTATTTTAATTTTTAATTTTTTTTTGAGTGATCTTCATGACATTTTCTACAGTGGCTCTACCAAATTACATTTCTACCAAGAACTGGTGGTGGGTACACAAGCTATGTACACCTATGGAGGTGTGCAGTGGTACTCACAACATGGCATAGTTATATAGGCTAGTGGCAAATCAATAAAACATAAAAAAGAGGCATTCTTAGATGCTTACAAAATAGTCAACAGAAATATTACTTTTTTCTTTCCTTTCCATTTCTTCCCTGGAAATTATTCCTGTCAAGTGCTGTGGAATTTTGTAACCTTAGAACCAGAAAGTGTTCGTATGACATACTCTCGTATCTGCTTGGTTTTTACTCATAGACAACAGGATTCATAGTGGGAGGCAAGAGAAGATAAATATTGGCCACAATGATGTAGCAAGATGGAGGGATTGTGTGGCCTCCAAAGCGGTTAAAAAAGAAACAGAAGAAAGCGGGGCTATAGGAGAAAACAATGGCACAGATGTGGGCAGTGCAGGTGCTGAAGGCCTTCTGTCGGGCATCTGCTGAGGAGAGGCTGACCACTGCCCGGAGGATCATGGTGTAGGAGACTGTGATGCACAGGATGTCAAAGCCCCCGATCAGGAGGGCAACCATTAGACCATAGATGGCATTGACCTTGATATTGCCACAGGATAACTTGGCTACAGACATGTGGTCACAATAGGTGTGATATATCATATTACCTCTGCAGTAAGGCAATCGCTTGGTGAGGAAAGTGAAGGGGGTGATGAGCAACACTCCTCTCAGGAAAGTGGCAAGGCCAACCTTGGCAATGACAGGGTTGGTGAGGATAGTTGAGTAGCGCAGAGGGTAGCAGATGGCCACGTAGCGGTCCAGGGCCATGAGCATGAGAACCCCAGACTCCATGCCTGTGAAGGTGTGGATGAAGAACATCTGGACCAGGCATTCTTCAAAGCTGATTTCCTTGAGCTGAAACCAGAAGATGCAAAGAGCTTTAGGTATTGAACTAGAACACATGACGAGGTCAGTTAGGGAAAGCATGGCCATTCATTAGGTTTAATGTGTATTTATTAATGTTTTTCTTATTAACCCAAAATATTTATGTTAAATATATATACCAGTTACTGTTTAAGAATTTTATAGTATTGACTCATTTAATCTCAGGACAAGCTATAGAAGTTTTTTTTATTAACCTGTACTTTACAATTGAGTAAATGGAGGATATGTGTAGATGGGATTTCTTCATATCTGAATTCCAGAGACATTTCAATTTCCTAGCTGTGGGTGGATATAAGAAGGTGACCATTCTGATTTTGACACATTTTACACAAACTGTTCTTCCTTTACTTTGTTTTTATTTTTTTTTCTCAAACATTGAAGAATATTTTAAAATTTTTATGTTCTTAAATTTATTGTGATGAAGTGATGGCAAAGATTATGTATCATGTACATCATTTATTGTGTAAGTATTTGCTGGTTTTTGAGCCTGGACATTTCTGTTCTTTGGTTTTAGAAATTTCCTTATATTAAAATTTGATATTTTCTTCCCAACCATGTCCTTGCTAGTTTATTATATTTACTTTGAATCAGATATTGAATCATTTGGATTTCTTCCTTTCTTTCTTTAAAAATTTCCTATATTTGCCCTTTCTGCTTTTAAAATTAATTTTACAGAAAAAAATCCTCATTCTAGGTATCTTGATAGTTTTTTCAAATATAAATTTCCATGATCATTTTTTCCACTAATATTTCATATATAAAACTTCTATTCATCTAACTTTCAATTATTTAGTTTTATAGTTTTTTTTCTGCTGTGAAGGAGCTTCTAAAATATTTGATAATCTTTGACTATTAATTTATAATTAAGGAAGACGTTATAGGAAGATGGTTTGAAATTCAAGGTGATGACTCAATCTCATCAATTGGTAGGATTTACTTAAGAGCTCAAGTAGAGACCTCTGCTTCATTGGAGAGATGCTTTGTTACTAGTGTCCATAGTTTTTTCCCTAGGATTTTTAAGTTTTTCAGAAGAGTCTACTAATCTACATTCTGGAGGATTTTATGACAGGCTGCCAGTATTTCTGGAACTAAGTAATAGAAAAGGGTGCTGAGGGTATCACATTTAAATTTGAATATTGGATTCAATCCTCATTCTTGGTCTTCATCACAGCTGAAACATGCGTTCATATTGTTAGCTCAGGTTTTTTCCCAGAGTACACGTTTAGTCATCCTAAAATAGTTAACAATTTCATGATAGTGGATGAAATAGAGATGTCAAGTTGTTCCTTATTTAATTTTGCTACTGTGTTTCTGTTTTTTACTTCATGTATCAATATTTACGTGACATGACAGACATGTCATGTAAACATGACAGACAGCATACTGCAAAACATACTTTTTTTTTTAAAGAGTTATTTTTTATTTATACATACAAGCTGGGGTACAGGCCAGAGGCGTGGGGCGGCGAGAGGGTTCACCAGAGACAGAGCGGGTAGCAGAACAGGCAGATCAGAAATACACTGCTGAAGGGAGCAGCGGGCAAGGCAGGAGAGGTCTGCCGCACCATGTGGGATTCTCCCCGGCCGGGCGTCGAACTCATGTCGCCGCTGCTGACAGCTCCACAGCGCAGCACTTAACCGCTGTGCCACTGGCAAAACATACTTTTAAGGTTATATTATAAGGAATTAATATAAGCTAGAGTCAGGGTTTATGTTTCATGGTTTAATCATATTAGTTATTACAGTGATATGTTAGGTTGTGTGTTATACTAGATTATTGATTAGACTTACTTTTGTGCTCATTATATCATCAGTGCTTACAACAGTTTCTGGTACACATGAGGCATTCAATAAATATTTACTGAAAAATTAAAACTACACATTCAAGAATGAGGAAATCATTAAAAAAAGTATATCATATGTAGTGGATTATTTTTAGTTGTTAAAAATATGCTTATGAAGTCTTAATTTACATGAGGAATGCTTATTTAAAAGACACGATAAAATACAATATGATATAAACTATATAAAATCATTGAATTATCATTAAAATATCAATTGTGGGAAAAATAATTTTGAAAATAACAAAGTAAACTATAATAATCATGTTCATAATTGTGCTCTTCAAAGATATCTTCTTGTATAGTATGAAAATTTTAGATTCATACAGGAGCATATAGAAATGATACCTAAGTAAACTTTGAGACATATCAGGAAAAATTCTTAAGAAGAATGGGTAACTATTCTTGGACCTGAATCATATTTAGATTATTAAGCCAAAAAGGACAGACCAGTGTTCACTCTTGTTACTATTTCTTATTCAAATTGGATTGATATTTTTAGCTTCATGATTTTCAAACTTTCCTTAGGTTTTGCACTCCCAAAATAGCCTCTGAATAACATTTTTCGGAAGATTCAACTCTCTTATATAGCATAGAGGGCCAATCTCTAAAGTCTCATAATATAATTTGCAAATTTTTAGGCTTCTCTTTAAAGAATAGATTGTTGATGAAATCAATTATTTTCACTATGTTAACATGATGGTATTGAAATATTATATTATTGCATTAACCACAATTTAATGAAACCATTACTACTTAGGACAGATTGCATTTTATACCTGTATGATATAGCAAGACACTTAGTATATGTTAGATGTCAATAAATATTTTTGGATGAATGAAACATTGCTATTCTTGCCTTTAAGCATTGTTAAATACTGTGGTCTAAATATTATTACTTGGAAAGCACAGAAAAACCATAAGAAGAAATAAAACTACAACATCTACACCAGATTCATAAATTGAAGAAAACCATCATGAAGAATGATTCTATGGATATACAACAGTAAGAGTTCTGTTTCCATGGATAACAAAAATGCTACCAAGTTTCTTTCTCAGGTGTATAATATATCACTGAAAACAGCATTTTATTGTTCAAATTAATTTCATAGATATCATTAAAAGAGATAAAAATCATTATATATATATATATATATATATATATATATATATATATATATATATACTCCTAAACCTGCATGTATACAACTATTGAAATAAATCAACATTGAAAATAACTTTTGATAAATGTTTGGCCATAGTACACTAGATTGTCATAACTTGTTTAAAATATAGTATCACAATTTCTCCTTCTTAATACATTTGAACTCAACATGACTTTTTGTAACATAATACCTTTAGATCCTATCTTCAGTACACTTATTGACATGCTTAGAGATCCATGTTTACACCAATGTAATGCAATTTTAACCACAAAATAGTAAGACATTTTCTTAAAAAATAAATGACTTCAATGTATCATAATTCAAATTTTGTTGCATAGAAATTGACTAATGTGAGTGATGACAAGTGCATAGGAATGGGAACATAGCACATGAATATCATCATTTAAAAGGCACAACTTTGATATAATCTGTTTTCAAAACCCATATACAATAAGTTTGTTTCTTAATACCTAGTCTTCAATTTTTAACCCCTATCATCTTTCCACATGACGGTGGGCTTTTCTAGGTAAATTTTATCTGAAATGGAGGAAATGCAGTCATAACTAAGTCTCTCTAGAAATAAAGCAGAAAAATGGGATTCTCATTCTGAACAACAAGTAGAGGGCAAATAAGGAGGAAAAAGTGTTCTGGAACAATCAAGAACTACTTTCTTGTTATCCCTCAGTTTCTTCTTGTTATGGAGGTGACTGGGATTTGACTTCCACTAATGATTCTTATTTGGTTACCGAAATACCATACATATACACAATCATCATGGAAAGTTAATTGGAATTGTAATTTGATAATTGGAGAAATAAATATCTTCCAGTCTCCAATCTCCCACAACACTTGTGCATCCAAACATAATTACTGGCCTGAAATCTGTATTTCTGAGAATAAAATCAGTCTTTATTAAGTTATCAAAACCTCTCTCCACTCTCCCTCAACGCCTAATTAAAAAATCCTGTCACTAGTCCCACCTTTTGTGCCTTGTAATACCTTAGTTTGTGGAGAATAAATCATTCAGTTGAATGAAATCTGGTCCACTTGATCAGGATTTGGTCCCCAAATATCACAATTCTACAATTATATATACATGCACAGTCTTCAGCTTCTGAATCCCTTAATATCTGTGCTAGTGACATGGGGATTTAAGAAAAATGTGTGTTTCATATCTCAGGGGGATATTTCAGAACGCTAGTGGCACAGGTCCCATCAAGTTTACGTCAATGGGTGGAAAAAGGATGGAAACTTTCCATTCTTACTGCTAAATGAAGATATTTAAGTGAGTCATTTTGTATGTATGTATCTATATATTTGCATTTGTGCATGAGCATGTATTTAATGGAGATGAATTAAAATAAACTAAAGTTAATTTTAATAAAAATGAGTGATTTTTATTACATAGTAATTTTTCTTTCTATGTAAAGGCTTTGTGAGACACATGTTGAAAACCCTTAAGTACACAATGGTTCAGTCGTTCACATCGGGGCGGTATCAAGAAGAGATAAGGAAAAGATTGCCTCTAGATAGCTGTTAAGCAGGAACTGATCAAATCATTCTGGAAGTACTACTTTGGCCTCAGAAATGGAGTTTGTTGATGGTATACTTCCAGCTATGTGTTTTGAGAATTTCAACATCATCGGCTTTAGCCACCAACTTTTCTATGAATTTCTTTCTTTTTAATTGTTGTGAAGGAGTAGCCTAAAATAAACCTATTAGCCTAACTTACTAGCCTAAATAAATGTATTTTCTTTTTTTCATGAAAAAAAATGGAGTTTACCCTGTTTCCAACTAGTGATTCTAATTTCCAGATTAAAAGTCCGTTATTACTCACCCTTAGAATATATATGTACACATATTTTTACTTATAACCAATGACTAATAAGCTCATGAAAATATATTTGACATCATTAGCCATTAAAGAATTCAAATCAAAACCACAATAAGATAACACCCACTGCAATGGATGGCTAAATATAAACAGCAGGAAAAAACAAGTGCTAAAGACAAAACTGGGAGCAGTTTCCGTTGCTTGGCTACTTGCAAAACCTCCAAAGTCGCTGGCACCAAAGTCACTAAAGATTCAAAAATGTTTCTTCTTTTCCTTCATTATGGTGATTGCTTCTTCTATTCCTTCAGGATTGCGACTGCCTCTTTCATTTCTACATCATGGTGACTGCTTTTATTTTTCCTACATCATGACGATTCAATGTCCTTTCTTCTACCTCATGGCAACTCAATCTCCTCCTTCAGTCCCTTTTATTTCTCATCAAAATCTCCACCCCAAACTGCAGAACTCAGCATTTTCCCTGGGGCTATTCATTCTCATTAGCAAACCCCTCAGACTTTGGACTCAGCCTGGTTACACTCTCTCCTTGAAAATGTCCACTCACATGCTATGGGATTTGGAATCCTTAGAACCTGAAAGGATCCTGATGACACAATCTCGTATCTGCTTCGTTTTCACTCCATAGACAATAGGATTCATAGTGGGAGGCAAGAGAAGATAAATATTGGCCACGATGATGTGGCAAGATGGAGGGATTGTGTGGCCTCCAAAGCGATGGGAGAAAAAGGAAAAGAAAGCGGGGCTATAGGAGAAAACAATGGCACAGATGTGGGCAGTGCAGGTGCTGAAGGCCTTCTGTCGGGCATCTGCTGAGGAGAGGCTGACCACTGCCCGGAGGATCATGGTGTAGGAGACTGTGATGCACAGGATGTCAAAGCCCCCAATCAGGAGGGCAACCATTAGACCATAGATGGCATTGACCTTGATATTGCCACAGGATAACTTGGCTACAGACATGTGGTCACAATAGGTGTGATATATCATATTGCCTCTGCAGTAAGGCAATCGCTTGGTGAGGAAAGTGAAGGGGGTGATGAGCAACACTCCTCTCAGGAAAGTGGCAAGGCCAACCTTGGCAATGACAGGGTTGGTGAGGATAGTTGAGTAGCGCAGAGGGTAGCAGATGGCCACGTAGCGGTCCAGGGCCATGAGCATGAGAACCCCGGACTCCATACCTGTGAAGGTGTGGATGAAGAACATCTGGACCAGGCATTCTTCAAAGCTGATTTCCTTGAGATGAAACCAGAAGATGCAAAGAGCTTTAGGTATTGAGCTAGAACACATGAAGAGGTCAGTTAGGGAAAGCATGGCCAAGAAGTAGTACATGGGCTTGTGCAAGGAGTCCTCATAATGAATGAAGTAGAGGAGTCCACAGTTCCCTACCAGAGCCACAACATACATGGTGCAAAATGGGAAGGAAATCCACACCTGCATGTCCTCCAGTCCTGGTACTCCATTCAGAATAAATGAAGCTGGGGTGAGGTCTGTTTTGTTCAGCATTAGCATGATCAGTTAAGCTTAATTTTTATGTGGGTTTTCCTAGAATAAGAAAAAGAGAAGAGAAAATATGGACTGGCTGGCTCTAATCTTATGTTTAAGAAATCCACAGTGCATTTTAGTGATCAAACAATCACATCTTAAGAGCTGGGGAGTAACATTTTGCACATTTGTTATTTATTCATTTATCGATTCATTTAACAAATTCTAATTCTTATCACAGATGCTGACTATACATTACATTTAAAAAAGGCAAGTTCCTTTCTTCATAGATTTATATCAAATGTAATTCTGTGATTTTTCTAAAAGAACTTTTGTTAGGATGCCTTAACTGATAGGAATTGTATGTCTCCCTGCGGGTGTAATCCTAAATAAGAGTCTTTTGATCACCTCACAAGTGATCAAGCAGATATGATGACTTTTTTATTCTTATTCTTAACTAATGACTAAAATATTTAATTTTTATTGCCAAAGTACTATCCTAAACATTTTGGAAATATTAAATCATTTCTTGTTCAATGGATTCTGGGGTCTCAGTATTCAGTATACTTTTTTATTTAGTCTCATTTTTAAAATGCCTCATTTTGGGCTTCTCTTGTGCCTGGGCTATGTATGCACTTATAGAAATGCTTTCAAAATTCTACTCAGGATAAATTTGTAGCAAGGATTTGAATGCTGCTAACAATCCTTCGTATAGTGAATATGTAATGGCAAACAATTTATTTTATGCTCTTTCTACCAATCCCCCTATTTTACTTTCAGGTATAAGCCTATGAGATTATGTGGTAATTGTGGTAAAACAAAAGCAAAAATAAATAAAAACAATTAAACACAAACCCATCCCCCTCAACTAGTTTTTTATTATTTTCTCTTACTGAGAACATTGTACATTTTGCCTCAATTATGTCAGTTTCTCCAATGATTTTATTCAGTGATATGTTAACAGCTGTATTTCTGTTCTCTCCGCCCTTTAAGATTTACACTATTTTTTACAAAGTTAGCAATACAATCCAAGGTAGTTTGGTTTTAGTGAAAGTCAATATAAATGCAAATTTATATTTGATATTTCTAACCGTACATCAGATTTATTTCTCAAGAGCAAATCTAACCCAAACTCTATACTTATATCTAATCATCATTTTCAAATTAAACAAATAATTGGGGTGGAGAAATCTCATTGTTTGATTCAACTCTTTTTTCCATAAATTCTTAGTGAGAATCTACAATGTGACAATAGGTTACAAAATACAGTTTCATCCATTAGGAAACTCAGTTTAATGGAATCCAAGATATGTATAAATAATCACAGTAAACCTAATAGAAACTAAAATAGAATTATGTGTGTGTGTGTGTGGGGGGGGTTCTAGTGAGTTCTGGACTATTATAGTGAAGGGACTCTGGACAGTTAAAGTGGCCACGTATGCTGGTGGTGGGTGTTTGGGAGAGGAGTCATGATTGTCAATAAGACTAGGTTGAAGAGAAGGTGTTTGATACCTATTTTGAGGTATAAAAAGTTGTAAGGGAGACACATTTGCCAAAGAAATTCCTGAGAGAAATACCAACACTTGAAGTGTGGAAATCGAAATAGTCAAGTCTGTGAGCATTCACTGGGGTGCAAGGACAAGTGATAAATAAGCTGGAAAACCCAGAGGGCCCTAAGTTAACTTTATTGTGCTTGGAAAATCAGAGAAGAAACTAGACTAATCTTTCTACCACTCCCTCAAGGAAACACGGTTCCTATCCTCTGGGAGCAAGGACAGAAAAAGGAAGAGAAAAACACTGCGCTATTGTAGTCTTATCTCAGTAGGTTAAAAAAATAAAATTAATAAGAGATTAAGTTTGGTTACAACAGTATCTAATCATTTTTGGCTCCATAGTAACAAAACCTATGGATGTTTTCTATGTGCAACAATGAAAATAACTCTAGGACCAAATTTATTTACAGTCCAACTGATTTCCATTGATCACTTTCCAATAACCCTGTAATCACCAGAAATAAGAAGTTACTTATTGATTTCTCCCAAACATTGTCAACTGGGATGGTGTTAGTTATCAGAATACTGAACTCTAAAAATGATTTTTGTAATTTACTTCATCTTTTAGAGAAATTTTTGGCCTCTCAAGTTCTCCAAGATCAGGTTAGGACAACAAGAGCAGTAGCTCAGTGAAGCATATGGATTTCAACACTACCTTTCTAATTCCTAATGGTATCTGTTAGATAATTTATGTAACTACCTTAAGAAACAGATTAACCAGCCTTCTAAGTGTGTATAAAAATACTATTATAAGAAACCACATTCTGAGACAAATATTAGGCCTTCTAATTTATGACAAAGAAACACTATAGACTGTGGAGAAAAAAACACATTTTTAATAAATATTTCTGGATTAATTGGAGATATATATATGAGAAAAAAGAAGCATATCTTATTCCCTAAAGCATATCATACACAAATAGAATATTATTATAGCTAAATATGAAATGCAAATGCACATTCCCTTTGATATTTTGAGTATACCAGTATTATTTAAAAATGGGAAATATACCCATAAAAATGACAGATTGAATCAAATGAAACTAAATTTTATGAATTAAAAAATATTATAAAACATGAGAAAATACAAGCTGCATACTAGAAGGTATTCACAATGCATATCTCTAACAAAAATGTATATCAAAAGTGGATAAAATACTATAATATTAAAAAGAAAAAGGGATGAATTACTTAAACAGATATACAAAAGAGGAATAAATTTGCAATAAATACATAGTCACAGAGTTTCATAGTCATCAGGAAAATAAACACAAATTAAATCATCACGACAATGATTCATACCAAACTAATAGCTAAAAATTAAAGAAAAATGGCTAAAAATAGTAAGTATTGGTGAGGATATGGAACAACTGGAATTTTCATTTGTTGCTGGTAAGAATGTAGAGTTGAACTACTTTGGGTCTAACTTGTAACGACCAACATATGCATGACTGTCAGTTTCATTTGTAAGAAAACTCCCTACACATTGGCACCAGAAAACACCAGATATAAAGTTCAGAGCAGTATGATCTATAGTATTTTAATAATTAAAAACTAGAAATGACTTAAATGTCCATAAATGTCAGTTGGGTAAATTTTGATTCCTTCCCACAATTAAATTCCACAAAACACTGAGCGTAAACAATCTATAGCTGTATGCACTAATGGATAAATCCCACAAACTTATGTTTTAAAACCGTATGCAAAAATAGTATTTTATTCTTGATGCTATTTATATATAAAACATGAATCAAATTAATCTGTGCTCTTACACATAGGAGAATGTTTTTCCTAAGTAGTAGACAGTGAAAATAGGAAGGAAGTCTTGTGAGATTATTGCGGATAGTCTGTTTCTTGATCAAGTTCTGAAAAATATGGCTTCAGCTTGTAAGAACTCATCATGGTGTAATCGTAAAAAATTGCAAATCCATAGTATAATTAACTAAAACCAAAAAAAAAATCACGCTGCAGAGAAAATGGAAGATAGCATGGTAAAACATACTATCATAATTTAGTACTCCTGCTTGTATGCTTTTCTTATACTAACAGTGACTTTTTGGCATGTTTGCAAAAGTTAATGCTACAAAGAGATACTTAATGCCACTAAATGAATTTTCTTTTGTGTTCCATGAGAGGCAATATTTACACTCTACCTTCCATTAATGAAATTCACTATTTTAAGATCATCTGGTAGGAAATTCAGTTGTATGGTATCAGAAAGTGACACCAAGAGAGGTTAGAGCAGAACTGTCAAAAGATTTGTTTTGATATGGTGATGGTTCACGGATGAATCGGTGGTGGGTAATCTATGGGGAATACACAATAATGTAAAAGATATGAATAATAATTTTAAAAATGCTATATATAAAAAATAAATAAATGTAAAAAAAAAGATTTGTTTTGAGAACAGTAGGAAACACGATTGAACATGTTAATAAGGATGTTCTTAAAAGACCTATCCTCCTGCTCTTACAAAATCTTAGAGCTAAACTGGGTGTCGTAGGAACACCATGTATCTAACAGTCTCAAGAGAAGCTTCTAAGAGGAAAGGACACGTGCTCTTAGACCTGAAGCATAATGAGGATACTAACAGCTCAAAATGACAAGATCGTTTTCTCTTCTGTTGCTATTTGGTATTTCCTAATATTTTCAGTTTTGAGATATGTGGTCTTTTTGGTACTCTCCTTCTTATTCCCCTTCCAACACAGCTTATTCTTACTCATTCTTCAAGAAAAAAATTTTGGAAATGTCAAATGTCCTTTGGAAGTGATTGTGATCTATCCTTTAAATCATCTTAAGATAATATAGATACAATTCATATGTGGGAAAGCTTCACAGTTCAGTGAAATCATTGGTGTGAAAGGCAGCATCCCAGGGTCTAGCAAACCACCTTCTACATATCAGATATGGAAAGATTTTGCTTTAATAAATGAAAAGTTGGATAAATGGCAAACATTTTATACTTGACTTTCAGAAAGATTAAATTATGATCTACACATTATTACTTTGAGTGCATAAAGTAAACTACTAGTGAAAAAATATGAAATATCTTCCTTCTGATTATTAGGAAAGAAAATTACACAAAACATTCCCCTTGTTATGTAGGAAAACAGAACACAAAGAAAGTGGAAAGAAAAAAATAAGATGACAAAGGCAGAACAAATATATTGGGTTTTAACAATAAATTATTTAAAGCATTCCTTAATTTTAGTATGATTCTAATTAAAAAGTATATATGTAGTGCAACAAAGGACGTCAGGATGAAAACTATACACAGAAGTATTTAAAATGTATATATATGTATAATACACACACACACATTTTATGTTAACAAGTATACCAAATAATTGGGGAGGATATATTAATGCCAGAAAAAAAAATCAAAGAAAAAATATTTGTGTCAAAATCAATTTAGGGAAATAAAATATTTGGCAGTATGCAACTACACCTAATTGTATCAAATGGTTTCAATTACAGACTTGGTGATGTTTCTCCACAACCCAAATCATACACACATAAAATATATTCACTTTCTCTCTTTGTTAGTACAAAGCAAAATTATAAAATGAGGTCTTTTCAAATATACACTTACAGCAGCTTTTACGATACTTTCAAATGTTATAGTTATGGCAAGTGGTTAATTATATGTTTAAATTTTAGCTATGGAATTTCAAGGATTGTATGAATTTCCATTTTGGATGAAAACATAAAATATGACCTTCACAATGTAAGAAATGTTTTTCCTGAAGACCAAAATTGACAATAAAATTATGTCTTATAAATGTGGTAATTCATAATTTCTATTTCTTAATCACATATTTGCTATTGACTTCTTATAATTAACAGTAGATGTTCCCACTTTAAATCACTGAATAGTCTATCTTAGGGTCATGCCTGATGCCTGCATTGATCTCTACATATTGCATTGCACATAGCAGAGCACAATGCAATATCACAGCTTGTCTTGTAGTTAAAGTGTCTAAAGAAAATAGTGAACATTATTAGTTCAGAGTCTTAATGATTTCTGCACAGAAAGAACAACTTACCTGGGTTGGAGAAAAATACACTGTGCTGTTTATCCAACTATGTTTCCTTAACTCTACTGCATTTTTCAAAACCAAAGTTAAAACAATTTTGATATAACACAATTTAATTTCTTCTGCTGAGAACTTTGACATACTGTGCTGGAATGTTAACAGGGTTACTAAAATAATAATATTAACATGACTATCACTATGTATAACACTATGTATAATAACTTTGACATTGCCTGCTTCTACCTTCTGTAGGTAATAATTTTTTTCCATTAAATTATATTCAATTCTTTAGATTCATGTTTTTCTTTTAAGTGAGGGTTGTTTGCACCATGTAGTCTGTGAGACTCAAATCAGTGAAACAAAGTCACAGCTCTGTCTTTGGGAAAATAACCAAAGAAAATTACACTGATTTTGAGGAGTAAGGAGAGGACAGATAAGAAGCAAGAGTAGCCTGACCATTAGTCTAACAACTGAGCATTCTCTCCTAGCTATTCTTCCACTTATCCTTGTCATGGGAGTGATTCATCACTGACTTCCACCACTACTGAAATAAGGATTCTTATTTGCATAGAGAAATAAGACAGATAATCACACTGATGTCACACTAAATGTTAATTTCAAAGTTGGAGAAACAGTTTCCAAGAATAGCTCATTTCACACATTTCTGCTTTTAAATTGTGTGGATGGATTCAAAGTTTTATTTCTGAGAAAATAATAAGCAATTGATATGTTGCCAAAGCCTCTCTCTACTTTATCTCTCTGCCTATAAAAAAATTATTTCACTATTACTTCTTTTGTGTACCTTAAATACCTTAGTTTCTACAGAGCAACACGGTGAGCTGAGTTCGAACTGGTCCAGCTATTCAGGGTCTTGATCAAAAAGTCACAATCCTAGAACAGATGTTCAAGTGCTAGTCTCCTTGATATTTGTACTATTGAAGTGAACATTTAAAGGAAAATGTGTTATGTGTCCCAAGATGATATTTCAGAGTATCAGAGACGCATGTGTTGTTGTGGGAATCATGTTAACCTCCATGGGAGGGGGAAAAAGAGCAAGAGCATTGCATTATTTGTGTCCAACTAATGGTACATAAATAAGAATCTCATCTATGCTTAGCTTGTATGTAAACGTACGAATTTAAGCGAGAATTAAATTTAAATGAGAATTAAAACGAACACATTATTTTTAATGAAAACACCGCCCTTTGGAAAAACAGATCAAAAGCACTTATGTGGAGAGTGTTTCATTTATACATTGATTCATGGTAATGCTTTGGGTCTTCAGGTATCAGTACCAACTCAGTCTGCATACAGTAGCTCCAAATGTCTGGGTGTTCCCTTTCTCCAGGTAGTGTCACTCAAGTCAATTGCTGTAAATCCATTTATTGTGCAATTTGATTGTATTTGGGTTTATTGTTATTCTCTGTCTGCACTCAGGATCAGTATCTTTTACAAGATCCATAAAGAGAAATAATACCAGCAACTGTGATTATGCGTTAAAAAAGGAATACAGGGCTTCCCTAGTGATGCAACGAGTTAAGTCTCAGCACTATGAAGCTATCCAGAGCCACTGCAGCATGAGTTCAATCCCCGGCCAGGGAGCTTTCCACATGAGCAGCAGACCTCTCCTGCCTCACCTGCTGTTCCCCTCAGCAGTGTACTTCAGTAGATCTGCCTGTTCTGCTCCCCACTCTGTCTCTGGTGAATCCTCTCACCACCCCACACCTCTGGCATATATCCCAGTTCTTGTATGCATAAGTAAATAAATCTTTATTAAAAAAAGGAATACAAAAATTTAAAGTAGTGTTTTTAGTAGATTCCAGCAGCATAGTTTACATAATGAGAGCATGGTCTTATCAAATAGGCACAAAACTATTGGAATAAAATAGGGGACCTCAATACACACCAGAAAATAATCATATCTGGGAAATCATTAACATTTTTCATGTTTTTTTTTAATTGTTGCACTTCTTTTAAAATTATCTTTAAATATAAGATATGTTTAAAATGTTTTCATATCCACAATGAACATTTATTCAATTATAATAACCCTATTTTTGAATTAACTAAGTATATAAGATTTTTTAAAAATGCCAATCTATGTTATAATACATTATGGTCATTTTTGCTAAAACATTTTAAAAAATGTATTGCGATATGTTTATATGTGTGACTTTTTAAAATCATGATAAAAATACACCAAAAGTTTCCTCTATGTTGAATTACATGTGCTTTCCCCCCAGTTTTATTAAGAATTAATTAACACACTCACTGTGTATGTTGGTGTACCACCTAGTGGTTTGATTTATATATCTTGTGAAATGAACATTTTGCAAAGCTTTGTTTATCCACTTAACATTAAACTGTGACTTTAAGTGACATGACATATAAGAAAAGCAGGTTTGATTCCACTCCAGTTGGAATTTATTGTTGAAAGAAATGATGCTATTCAAGGGCCTGCTATACAGGAAAGGAGGAAATAATGGTTGCATACGTTAAAAGGACATGTGAGGAAGAGAAATGAGAGTTTGCTTCCAATAAATTCATTTTCCTTCATGGAATGGAAATTAAGGCAAGATGGAAACCATGAGGGCCAGGTGTATTTAATAAATACACCGATTTATTATTGTGAACCATGTAGAAGGTAAAAGCACAGCCATTTAGCAATGAGCTCCAGTTAAAATGAGAAACTAAGACCAAATGGTGTTTGCAATCTGCATATTTTTACACTTTTTTTCCAAATTGCTCCACACTTTGAGGATGACATGGAATCGAGAATTGATCCAGACTTGGGGACAGGAAACTATGGTGTTTAGAGCTGTATAAAACTATTTAATATCTGCTAAGAATAACTCAATTTGAGGATTAGAATGAAAACCAGTGCTGGCAACCTTTCTATCGAACAGTGTAATGATTGTTTTTGCTTTGAAAATTAGACAATGTTCATCATTTCTGATTGAATTATTTTTAAATTATCCCCACCTATGTGATTATTATAATCAAAATATTCATATTTCTTAGAATAAAAGCATTAATATCTGGTGTTTAGTGTTCTGCCCCTAGAATTAATATTCTCCATGCATGAGAGAGTCTGAATTTCCAGCAGTCGGTTCTGTGTCTCCTCCACCTAACAATATGGATGGCATAGTGAGAGGAGGACAAGCGATATTATATGTCATCAATATATTCCAAATTAAAAACATTAGAATTGCTAATGAAATGTATTAGGCCAATTGTCTGAAGCTTTTCTTTCTGGAAAACATAAGACTCGCAATATACAGCAACTAATTTGCAGTCCCAGTTTCACAGATACAATCATAAACTTTCCACTACACCGTGTTAGCTAGAATTAAGAAACTAAGACCAACTCGGTCCTCTTATAAATAAATTGTAAAATCAATAAAACTTCCTACTCTGATCAGTTTGAGTAAGTGACTGTCTTTTATAGGTTCAGAGATAGGAGTCAATGACTTTTAAAAGGAACTTCTAATTGTATGTATGTATGAGAATATTTGGACACTGCCTGTCAGGGAGAGATGCTCAGATCTCTTGGTTAACTTCTTAGAGGCTGCAGATAGGATTATATTTGTGGGACGAATATTCAAAACTTAGAAGCAAAGAGTTATTCTTGACCTCTCTCGTGCCTTTATCTGTTGAAGTCTTATTCTTCTGTACCACAGGATTCTAGATTGCAAAACCTTGCACTGCTATTTGTTCATATTGTGGATATTGGTGAATCCCATCCCTCATCTTGGTTTCAGGTTCGGATGGAGAAATACAGGATTTATGCAAAAGCATGTAAATGCCTTCCAACTCCAGTTTCTTTAACTGTGACTTTATGATCTTATCTTCTGATCTTTGTAGAGGGTAACACAGTGGCTCTAGCCTAAAGCACAAGGTTAGAAATCCATGCTTGGAGTTTTGTGAGGTCCAGGAAATAAGGAAATTTCCTAAGATTGTTCAGAGATATGTTTAACTTAGGTTGGAAGACTCTCCCTGTAGATGGAACTTACAAATGCTGAAACCTCTTGATGTCCTCTGTGATTTATTATTCTCGGAAGTGGCTTAGGACAAATTCTATGGAGGCCATAATCCCTCTACTGAAACCCCTTTCCAGCCTCAAATACTGAAGATTGTACCATTTGGAAAGCTTCTTTACTTTTGGACTAAGTTCCTTTTATATTCCTGAATCATTCAAATGCCTTGACCCCAGCTCCCTGCCCTCTTTGAAGCACCCTGACAACTTTTTCCCGAATCTCTTTGGTCTTAACTCCATATACTACAGGGTTCAGAGCAGGTGGGAAGAGCAAATAGACATTGGCCAAAAGAATGTGAATATGGAGTGGAACATGGTGGCCAAAGCGATGGGTGAAAAAGGAGAAGAGGGCTGGTGTATAGGAGATTAGGATGACACAGACGTGGGAACCACAGGTCCCGAGGGCCTTAGACCGAGCTTCATGGGATGAGAGGCGAAGGACTGCTCGTGCAATGAGGGCATAGGACAGACCAATGCAGAACAAGTCAACTCCGATCACCAGCAGGGCTGCTGTCAGCCCATACACACGATTGGGTCTCGTATCTCCGCAGGCTAGCTTCACTACAGCCATGTGCTCGCAGTAGGTGTGTGGGATCACATGACTTTGGCAGAAGTTCAAACGCCTGATGAGGAAAGGACATGGGAGCATGAGCATGGAACCCCGCATCATTGCTACCACCCCAATGCGTGCAATGATGGAATCAGTGAGGATCGTGGCATAACGGAGTGGGTGGCAAATGGCCATATAGCGATCAAATGCCATGGCGAGCAGCACAGTGGATTCCATCATGCAGAAGGCATGAATGAAGAACATCTGTGCCAGACAGGCAGAGGCAGAGATGTGTCCTGCTCCGCACCAGAGGATGGCCAGAAGTTTGGGAATGGTGGAGAAGGAGGCAGCCAAGTCAATAGTGGAAAGCATGCACAGGAACAGGTACACAGGCTTGTGCAAGGCTGGTTCAGTAGCAACAACGATCAGGATGGTGATATTGCCCACAATTGTGGCTGTACCCAGGCAGCACACAGGGAGTGAGAGCCACAGGTGGAATTGTTCCAGTCCTGGGATGCCCAGGAGGAAGAAAACAGAAGGATCCAGGTTAGTATGATTGGGAAATTCCATGGTGTGGCCAAGGGTTTTGAGCAACTGCTCTTTCAGAAGCCCACACACAGTATCAAATTACCTACAGAGACAACAGAGAACAGAAATGTGAATGAGTGTAGAGTGATGTTCAGTGGTATGTAATAATAGGTCATCCTTGTCATCTATAAAATAGGGGTGATAATAGTACTATCCTCCAGAGTTATTAAGAGGACTGTAAATGGGTTAGTATTTGTAAAGAACTTGGAATAGTGTCTAACACATAATACTAGTAAAATAAAGTAAATTATATGTGACAAAGGGCTCAAATAAGCATTTAAATAAGTTAGAATTGTCTTCGACCTGAGATCTGGCCAAGGTCTAAGATTCTCAAGGAAAGAGATAGACCCTGTTCATTCTTCTCAGAAATATACTCCTCCCTTCCCCCTACACACACACACACACACACACACACACACACACACACACACACACACAC
>PVIJ01014425.1:0-40868 GCA_004024925.1 Scalopus aquaticus | reverse complement strand
GGCACCTGGAGTGCTGTGGGCGTGGTGAGCCGGCACACCTGAGCCTGGAGGCGGAGCATATAGGGGCCGGGGGCGGGCCGGGGAGGGTGCGGCAAAGACCACAGCTGAACGGCTACGAGAGGCAGAACCACGAGAGGACACCAGAGAAAGTCAAGGTTCGCCAGGGGCTGGGAGGCCTGCCAGTGCCCCCTCGCCCCCCACCCCACTGGCTGCCCTGCGCGGTGGCCGCACCGCAAGTGCCTGGGAAGATCATCAAAGGCCTGAAAAAGCCACGAGGGCCCCAGGACTCTCCTTCACCCGCCTGCCCGGATCATCGAGACCTGCCCTGGGCCCGCCTGGCACTGCAGCGGGAGGCGAGGACGTTCCCGGAGAGGGGCTGCGGGCATGGGCAATGCCGATCGCACGGGGGTGGGGGGGGCTTCAGCACTCAATTCACGAGCACCCTGACAAGCACACAAGTCTGAGGCAGAACTGAACACCCCATCCTGTGAACACCCCCTGCCTGTGTTCAGCGAGGGCCTTGGCCGAGAAGGGGACGAGGCGACGACCGTCGAATCCGCCATGGAAGAACCCAAGCAGCCTGTGCCGACAACTGTCCTCCGCCAACCCGCCCTGCCAAGCACCCGCTGAGCGCCGGCGGGCCCCGATCCACACCAGGCGTCTCTCGCAAGCCGCGCCTGCAGAGGCGCCGAAACCTCCGTGCACCTGCGGCACACAGCCTGGCCTCAAGCTCAGGCGCCGGCGCCTCATCGCCCCAGCTGGGGCACCGGCGCCGCTCACATCAGGAGCTGGCCCGCCCACCAGGCGGTGCACTGTGCCTCCTGTTCCCATCACTCCCTCCTCAGCACGCCTCAGCAGGCCTGCGCCCCGCCCAGCCTCGGTCAGAAAGCGCCGCGCACCCAGATTCCACGCGCCCACCCCACCGCGTGCTCAGCAAGCACCTGAGCACCTCCAGGGGCTTCTCTGCTACGCTCATCTTCCCAGCTCCCCGCTGGACAGCCCGGGGACATCCAGCTCTGAGAGGTGGAGAGCGGGCTTCGGCCGGGCCTTCCCTGCAGCTGGCTGTCACGTGCCGTGACCAGCCGCCACGCGCGGGGCCAGCCGCCCGCCACGTCTGCCGGCCCCCGTGCTCAAACAAACGAGCAGACCCACGCGCTTAACTGTCCAGGATTCCAGGCTGTCAAAACACGGACAAGACTCAGCAACGAAAGAAAGCCCAGTTAAAAAAAAACAGCAAGGGCCTGGAGTCGGTATTTGTCCAAAGAAGACACACAGCGGCACCCCAGGCCCGCCTGCTGTGCGGAGCCGTGCGGAGCCGCTCGACGTCACCAATCGCCAGGGGAACACGGGTCAAAGCCACGACGACTCTGCTGGCACCGTGAGGGCGGCGTCTATCAGGACCCCAGAAACCGGCAAGCGTGGGGGGCACGGGGAGAGGCTGGGGTGTGCGCGGCCGGCGGGTCTGTGAATGTGCAGCTTCCGTGGGGACACTGAGGCGGCACCTCGGAAACTCAGCACGCACATTGGGGTCGAGAGTCCCCTTCGGGGTGTTTATCCAGAAGAGTTTGAAAGCAGGGTCTCCGGGGGCACCCGGCACCCCCTGCTCGTAGCAGCAAGGGGGCGCAGCCGAGTGTCCACGGCGGGCGGTGGGCGAGCGGGTGTGGGGGCACGCGGACTGGCCTGGCATCCCCCTCGATGTGGCATCGGACGACAGCGCGGGCCGAGTGTGGAGGGCCCGGGCGGGCGGAGTGAGCCGGTCACAGAAGACGAGGCGGCCGAGGGCGCGAGCATGGAGCGTGAGGGAGCAGGGTCAGAGACAGCCGGGGGGGGAGCTGCTCTGGGGCCGGGGAGGGAGAGGCAGCCCCGCCAGGTGGGGGCCGGGGACCGGCCACCCCGCAACGCAGCACATACTCCGGCGCCGCACACGTGAGAAGGGGGACGTGGGTTAACTGTGTGTGTCCTTTACCGGATTAAAAAAGGATACACTCAGGGACTCACGTCTGCAGCTACTGACGAATGCCCCACACCTGCCGCTAGCGAGCTGGGGAGGGTGAGGACGGGCCTCTGGGTTGTCACCGCCCTGCTGGCCGCCAGCGCGCGCCCAGACCCGTCTCCACGGCAGCTAAGGGTTCGTCCCTACGGTGACGCAGGTCAGCAACGAGTGGAGGAGCAGTCTCCGGGGACTGGAAACACGCGGCAAGGGGCACCCGTGGGCGCTTTCTTAGCGACCTCTGAGTTCCGCATTCCTTGCTGAGCAGCGGCTGCGCCGAAACGCAGCGGCCGTGACCGGCACAGCAAAAGCGCCGTGAGTGAACGAGGTCCCGCCTCCCAGTTTCTGCTGCAGGCTGAGGGAGGCGCCGGCCCGCTGTGCTCGGGCCACTCGCCTGGCC
The DNA here is from genome assembly GCA_004024925.1 of Scalopus aquaticus. Classification (NCBI taxonomy): domain Eukaryota; kingdom Metazoa; phylum Chordata; class Mammalia; order Eulipotyphla; family Talpidae; genus Scalopus; species Scalopus aquaticus. The sequence goes on along the minus strand of PVIJ01014425.1, from coordinate 38,478 downwards.
GGGAAGTGGGCTCAAGAATTTTGGCTGAAAGGCTCCCTCACCTCTCCTGGTTTCCACCCCGTAACTTAATCTACCGTCTGGCAGAGACAATCACGCGGCGTCTCCCCCACACGCGCGCGTTCCACAGAGACGCGGGGCTGCACACGTCCATACCTGCACAAGCGTGTCCAGTGTGAAGATGTGCTCCCCGCGGACGTTGTAGAACTTGACCATGGCGCTCTTCAGCAGGGGGCCGTTGGGGAGGCCGCCGGCCTGGCTCTGTCGTTCCACACCGGCGACGGCCAGCAGGTCGCCCTGGGTGCACCACTGGGCCACCACCTCTGAAACGCAGACGCAGCGGTCAGCACGAGCGGCGGCGGCCGGCCATGCAGGCCGCTTCAGCAGAGACAGATGCTGAGGAGGACCAGGGTCGCGCTTCCTCTTTTGCTCACGAAACCGGCAGTCAGCCGTTTCTCTGAATACTCGCTCAACTGAACACGGGGGTTTGTTACACGGGCTGGGGGTGCAGTTCCCCCAAAACAGAACTCAGGTGAACAGCACAGAAGACAGAAAGCTGGCAGGTTACCGTCGCTCTCCAGCCCCTGCGCTTCTGTGATGGGCCTTGCTGGGGGGAGAGCGCAGGTCTTTGAGGGGCTAAACCCAGAGGACACCGTAACTGCCTTCCCCACGCCCATGCCCAGAGGTGATGCGGAGCGTGTGTGAGTGTGAGAAGTAAAAGGCGGACCAAGAGCAAAGTCGAGGTTCACATTCACTCGCCCTCCGCGTGCCGCTGGCTGAGAGCTCAGGCGAGGGGTACCCACTGCGGACGCCGTGGGGCTGGCGGGGGAAAATCCGCTGTGGGAGGCCCGTCCACCCGCAGGCTGCAGCCCTGACACAGGGCAGCCAGAAAATGGTGTATCTTTGCTAGACGGGAAGAAACGACTGATTCCTTGTTCATAAAACAACTTATTAATACTAATAAGATTCACAACGCGGTTTTTCTCCCCCACGGCCCTGAAACCGCATCTGCTTATCCAGAGGTCCCTGGAGCGTGCAGAGAGGCCGCGCAGACCTGAAGGAGCTCGGACAGGGGGAACGCATTTCCCAGCTGGGTCTGGAGCTGGGAGCTGCTGCCATTGGGTGCAGGTGACCGCAGGAGCTGTGGCCCATGGGGGAGCGGAGCTGACTCTGACGCCAACGCCAGCACATTCCGAGGCCCGATGCGCTCAACGTCCCGCAAAGAGCAGACAGCGGTGCCGGCCGGCTGTCAGGCCGAGAAGCGCGAGCTGCTCCTCAAGTCAGCCCCTCAAACAGACGCCAGAGGATGGATGTGGCGGAGGCCTGAGCCGAAGCAGCTGCGAAGCCAAACATGCGCATGCCACAGCGGAAGTGTCAATAAAAAAAATATTTTTTTGAGCAGGTTAAGGTTAAGGATAAACCAGAAAATGCAAAACAACTTCAAAGAAAGCAAGCAATAACCTGGTGTGCAGGTTCTTCACCAGATGAGAGGGGAAGCTAGAGGGGAAGCGCCGAGTGTGCTCGCGCCGGTGAAAAGCCTGGCGGTGAGACGCGGCTTTGGAGACTCGACACCCTGGAGCAGCGAGAGGGTGGGCCTGGGCCGGACGGGGCCACCAGCACCCCAGGCCCACTCCTCAGCTGGCCTGAGTGGTCAGCAGGCGAGTGACTGCAGGCTCTGCCCTGTGTCACTGAATTTTGTCACAAGATGGTTTTCCCCACCAACAAAAAGCGGAATATTGCCCTGCGGGCTGACCAGACACGCTGTCCATTCAGAGGTTGCCCTGGCAGGAACAGAGCCGGCTCTGGGAGCCCCTGGGCCTGTCTGCAGGAAGAATGAGTCCAGACGCTCACAAACGCTCCGGGGTTTAACGCAGTCGGAACGCTGCGGACGCTGTCACCTACAGGACCGGCCGCTCTTGCAGAGGGAGGGTGACCCCTCAGGAAAGCGCCGTCTCCTCCTGGGGATCAAGCGCTGGCGGCATCAAGGGGCCCAGCCGCACGGGTGGGGTCCCCTGACGCGTCACCTGCGCCAGTCCTGGGGTCCTCTCAGGGCACCCCGGCGAGAAGAACGAAGGCACGGGCGAGGAAAGGGAAGCCCGGACTGGCCAAAGGCAGCCGGGTGAGCCTGAGGGACGGCAGAGGCCGAGTCCACAGGGCTGGCGTCTGCTGTCCACGCAAGTGCGCGCGGGGTGAGTGATCCAACACACCCCTTCTCAGACAGCATCGTTTTGTTCAGCGGTGCTGGTTGTGGCTTTGCTGAGAAGGAAGAAATCCCGGCCAGCTTGGAACGAAGGGATGTGACCGAGGCCCCCCACCCCGCCAGCCCCCGAAAACGGACGTGCTCGCGGGAGGCCCTCTAGGCCGTGTCAGCTGAGAGGGCGTCCGAGGACTGCACCGCAAACCTGAGCGGACGCCCCATCCCCCACCAGTTCCCTGCCCTAGAAGCCAAAGTCCCTCCTCTGAGTCGTGTCGCTTCTCTAAATGGGGGAATCTACAGTGGTCGGCCCAATAGCTTGGCTCCATGAAAGACAGAAAATGCAAAGAAGAACTGAGAGAAAAACCCAAGGAAGTTAAGTTCCTGTCACCAACCACAGCCCCCCGCGGGTGAGGGAGCACCCCACCGCACTCAGCCCCCTGGGAGTGTGGGCCGGCAGCAACCAGCCAGCAAAACGGGCCACACACCCTCCCCGTCAAAGCATCTAACTCATTTCTGGACTCTTCTGCAATCTCAGAGCAGAGTTCAGCAGTGCTGGGGAGGGGCAGGCATCTCAGGCCGGGGCGCGTTCCAGCCCCAGCCACCCCGAAGCGCGTGGACCCGCTTCCTGAGACCCCTGCGATTCTGGAACAATCCGGGGAGGACACAGCATCGCCAGACCATGGCACTCCAGTCTGAAGGGCAGCTGTGCGCCGGACCGCAGGCGCCCCTAGATCACTGTGGGGTCGCCACGGCGCCCGTGACAGGAAGGCTGAGGCCGGCCGGAGTCCCCACCAGCTGCTCTGCTCAGAGAGAGAACTGCTCTTCCTGAGAACTCCGCAGGGCCCCTGGGGAAGGACGCCACGAATGCAGAATCCGCAAGGCCCCTGTGCCCACCTCCTCTGTGGCGGCAGCTTCCGTCCTCCGGGAAGGCGCAGCACCTGCGGCTGACCTGCCCTTCGAGCCGGGTGCGGCGCCCCGGGCTGCGGGGTCCTGGCTGCACGTCAGTTCTCATCAGCCTCAACACGCAGCCTGCCCGGGGCCCCGCCTGCAGCCGCCCGGACCAGCAGACAGGTCAGCCTGGGGCCAGCACCCAGCACCCCAGAGGCAGCCCCTGCTGTAGCGGGAAGGGAGGAGGCACGGGCAGGGGCGGCACCAGGGGCTCGCCAAGACCAGCCTTGCCAGACAAGCAGAGGAGCAAAGGACGTGACCTTTGTTACCAGGCCCCACTCAGCCCAGAAGGGCCCGGCCGGGCAGCGGGGCCAGGGCCACGTCTGTACCTTTCAGCCCTGAGCGGATGACGGTAGGAGACAAGTCGTCGTAGTTGTTCATTAAGCTGATGTCTCCCGAGGTGAAGCTGACGGTGAGCAGGGGCTTGATGTTCTGCACCGGGACGGGGTATGCGGCTGGACCATCTGCGCGGACAAAATCGTGGAGTGAAAAAGGGGCAACGAGCACACACCCCAAATCCACATCGACGGGGCCACAATCTTGCAGAGCTCCCTGACTCTGGGCTCCGGCTCTGACTGGGGACCTCGCCCCACAAGGAGCCCCCGCCAGCGCTCGGGAGCCGAGGGCCCCAGAGGGATGCCGGCCAGGGGCCCCTGGGAGAAGCAGGCGGGCGGGCGGGCGGGCGGGGCTGGACATGCATGGAAAGAACTAACTTGGGCGCTAACGAGCTCTGTGCTTCCAGTGACGTGCACAGGTAAATAAACAAACTGTCCCGTCACGTGGAAGAGGAATGAAAACATTTTCTTAACCCAGGTCCAGCAGAGACAAGCTGCGTTCCAACACGCAGCGCTCTTCCGTTGAAGGGTACGGGCAAGTGAGCACCTCGGCGCCCACCGCTGGCGCTCCCTTCCGTTTTACCGTAAGAGCCCCCAAATCTGGAGAAGAGGCTGAGGGCGTATGTGGCTCGGGCGGAACCACGCCGCGGCCGCCGCACACAGCCAGCGTGACGAAAACCTGCTGCCCGAGCCCAAGGACGCTCACTGGCAGCACGGAAGGAGCCACGTGGGACGTGTTCTAGATTCTTCCCCGGGTCGTTTCAGAAGGTTTCAGCCTCCCATGAGCTGGGGCAAACAGGAGGCTGCCGGCTGCGCACCTCGCTGAGCTCCTCTCGGCCACCACCCGGGGTCCACCTCCCGCCCACCGGGGAGGAGCCAGGCCCTCCGTGCTCGCCTGAGGCCCTCTGGGTCCCTACCTGGGCTGAACTCCCCAGACCACCAGGGAAAACCCCGCCCCACCTGGAAGGCAAGTCCTGTCCCCAGCGTGCCCTGCTGCTTCCGTGGAGGGAAACTGGGCGCAGCCAGGAACTCAATTCTGTTCTTTGACTGACTCTGCACTTGCGGTATAACCCGGGTCTCCGGACCCTACTCAGGGCCAGGCCTTCGAGGGAAGGGCGCTCCTGGGGCCTGACCGGGACTGAGCACACTATCTCCCTCGGTCTGGAGACACCGACAAGGCCCTGAGCTCTTTCCATGGGTGGACACTGACTTCCCATGTGTGCGCGGGGGGAGGAGGGAGAAGACAAGAGGCGCTCGCCCAGGCACCCTGGGGGCAGGCGCCCACGGGGTGGGGGGGCGAGTTTTAAATCTTTCCCTGGACGGTCGCGTGTGTGCCAGGGTCCCGGAGAGGGCAGAAATCGCCCAGCCCTGGTGGTGACCGGTGTCCACAATCGAGACTTCTGCTTTTGGGGGGTCCCTTTACACATTTAAGGGGTAAGACACTGCAAGGGGTGAAGGAGGCAGGAATCTGAAACAACCCTTCATTGTCAGTGCAAATGTTTAAAAAACTTGGACGTCAACTCGTCGAAGCTGGTATAGCTGCAAGGCTTTGGCTTATGGGGGTCTGGGGGCGTGCCCTCTGGAACTGAGAGGGAGCAGCGCTCTGCCTGAAATAAAGAAGACGGGGACGTCCCTGGCCGTCACCACGGGCAGAGCTAATCCTTTCCCCGCGCAGCCGAGGCTGCAGCTTCAGTAACGTGAGGGATTTGGAATGCTCACATTAAGTCGCATTAACAGCGCAGCCCCCTTCATCTTCGGCTCTCCTCACTCTCACTAAGCAGCTAAGTCCCACAACACCCGGGGGGCACGGGAAGGGGCATGAGTCTCATTTTATATCTAGGAAAACCGAAGCCAAAGGAGCTTCATCAACCTGCCTGTGGATTCTGAGAAAAGGCCCAGCGGAGAAGACAGTCAGAGGAGGAGGAGATTAGGCCGGTCTGCCGACACCTCTGACAGAGAGCCCCCCAAGGAAGGGAGGGGGCAGGGCTCGGGGCTGGGGGGCTGCGCCGGAGCGGCCGCGTCCCCGCGCCCCCTGGCCCTCTCCAGCGCTACCTTGCGGGGGCGAGTAGTCGTCCGAGTCGGTGTCGCTCTCGCTGCTGTCCTCCACCAGGAAGGCGGGGTAGTTCCAGGACATGCCCAGGATGCCCGCGGACTCGTGCAGCAGCACGTGGGCCAGCATCCGGCCGTGGCAGTCCATGACGATCACCTGCCCGTCGGCCGTGCCGAACAGCACCTGCAACCAGGACCAGCACCCTTGACCGACCGGAGGAACCCGCCTCGCCCGCGGCGCTCCGAACGCCAGAGGCCGGACCAGCTCCCCGAGGGAGCCGGGGCGCGAGCGTAAGGCCCAGCGGGAACCGGCGGCTTCCGCGGCGCGGTTCAGCCCCGGGACGCCGAGGCAGGTGCTCCGTGCCGCGGGGGCCGGCCCAGGTGACACCGACACAACCGCTGCCTCCATTTCCAGGTGTTTTTGTCCCTTTGCTTTTGAATTTTGGCCAGAGGAAGGGGGGTAGAAAAGAATGCCTGCTTACTTTTCTGGGGAAGAAAGCAGCAGCGGAGGTTTGTTACTGAGACTCTCTCAGATCTGGAAGGGAAAATGTAGGTGTGTGTTTGACCAGAGAGAGATGGATCTGTTACGTAAATGCATTATCTAACTGTGCTTGGAAAAGAGGCCCCCGAAGCAGCCTGACTCATGTTTCTTTCACGGAGAGTAAGCACGGTGTTAACCGCCGCCTGGCGTCACGATGTATTAATGATCGGCACGCAGTCGGTGAGGGTCTACTCTGCGCTGGGCGCGATACTACAGCCTTCCCTGGTCAACTGTCAAAACCGCCTGCGAGCTAAATACCTGCACTGCCGGCATGAGGGCAGGGGGGCCGAGGCCTGGCTGAGGACGCTCAGAAGACACCCCCGCCAAGGTGAGGGGTCCCCGCCAGGCAGAGGGACCACAGGCAGGGCCGAGGCAGGCTGGTGGGGCCCCTCCACCAGAGGGGCAGAGTGCTCACAGCTGCGGGAAGTCTCCCTGAGAGGTGGGGTGTCACCCAGCTGGCTGTCCCCGCCTGGGAACCCCGGTGCTCAGGAAGCAGGGCCCCCAGCCCCTGGAGCACGCATGTTCTCTCCTGTTTTGTGTGGTGGGTTGTGTGTTAGGAGCTTAGTAACGTCTGTTCTGAATGGGACGTGTTTATCCTCAGCAACTCACTGAGACAACCACGCGAGTTATTTCCATTTCGCAGATGCAGAAACTAGCTCGGGGCGGGGGGCCAGGCGAGCAGACAGAGACCCCACAGGGGTCAGGCCCGGCTGGGGGAGCGGCAGGCCGGGGCCTAGACACGGGGGTCAGCGACGGTCTTCTAGGTCCTTGCCTCTTTCTGCTTTTAAGACTTTGACATTAAGCTGCCCGCAGCTGCACCCCGGCACCTAACAGAGCTTGGGGTGCATAGTGGGCACACAGCAAATATTCACGACTCCACGAAAGTCAGTGGTAATTAAAAGGCAACTTTAGGGACATAACTGCGGATGATAAAGGCAGATGATGTGTGAGGGATTTACGGAGTGTAGAGCTCCTCGAGAATAAATCAACTGCTTTATCCAATATCCCCTTAAACACCATCTACATTTTAATGACTGAAAACTAAAAAGAAAAGCGAACCCCCTTCCAGGCCCGACGACTCTCAGAGCACACTGCCTGAAGGACGAGGAAGGTGGAACGCCACGTGCTGCGCAGTGGACGTCACTCCGGGCCAAGCTGAGGGAGGTGTCCACAGAGAGCAGGAGTCCACTGCCCGTGGACCTCGCGTGACGGGGTGCCGGGGGGCACAGGACACAGCGGCCCACGGGGGGCGGGGCCCAGCGTGCTCGGTGAGTGACAGTAACGTCGTACAGGGCGTGACTCGACTTACATATTTCAAAAGGAAAATAGTGTGGGGGTGAGCCCACCACAAAGCCAACGCCGCAGGTGACACCCCCAGGAAGCAGGCGTTCCTCCTCCTTTCCACGCCCCCCTGCCGAAGGGCGGCTTTGCGCCCCGGCTCTTGGGAAGGGGGTCGCCATCACCCAGGACCCCTGCTTCTTTTTTTTTTTTAAAAGAGATTTATTTATTTATACATACAAGCTGGGGTACAGGCCAGAGGCGTGGGGCGGTGAGAGGGCTCACCAGAGACAGAGCGGGGAGCAGAACAGGCAGATCAGAAACACACTGCTGAGGGGAGCAGCGGGCGAGGCAGGAGAGGTCTGCCGTGCCATGTGGGATTCTCCCCGGCCGGGCGTCGAACTCGCGTCGCAGCTGCCGACAGCTCCACAGCGCAGCGCCCAACCGCTGCGCCACCAGGGAGGCCCAGGACCCCTGCTTCTAACGAAGACAGCCGCAGCAGCCCCAAGTCAGCCGGCAGCAGCTCCCGGCCAGGGGCCGGCCTGAGGGCCGACTGACCACGCCGGGCGGACGCTTCTGGGCACGGCGAGCACGTCCACTTGGCTCACGACCTTCTCCCCGGGGCGGGCATGTCAGGGGACACGGGAAGCGCCTCGGCGCGGGAGCCCCGGGGACGCTCACACCTTCCCGCTTAGAGCAGAACAGCGGACACCAGAACACGCGTCCTGCTCTTGGAGAAAGGACCGGAGGTCTGACAAGCCGCCCGTGTTCGACGTCACGCCGGCACGAAACAGGACGGACGCCGGCCCCTCGCCCCCCGCCCCCGTCAGCCCACAGCTCTGCCGGGAGCCGGAGCAGGAGCACGCGGGGAGGGGACGGGAGCAGCTGTCCGGGGGCGCGGAGTGAGCCACCCTGCTTTGGAACAGCATGTCGCAGGTAACTGAAGAACACCAGTACGGCGTGAAATCAGACTCCAAAAATCTCTGTTGGGGCCTCGCTGGTGGCGCAGAGGTTAAGTGCTGCGCTGTGGAGCTGTCGGCAGCTGGGCGCGAGTTCGATCCCCGGCCAGGGAGATTCCCACAGGGCGCAGCAGACCCCTCCTGCCTCGCCCGCTGCTCCCCTTAGCAGTGTACTTCAGTGGATCTGCCTGTTCTGCTCCCTACTCTGACTCTGGTGAACTCTCTCACCACCCCACACTGGCCTGCACCCCAGCTTGTACGCATAAATAAATCTTAAAAAATATAAAATCTCCTCCGTTACAAGCTCTTCTCATGCCTAATCACTTCCAGTGAGGTAAAACTCACGTGAGCCAGACTTGAAGCGAACACGGCAAGTCTCCTGCCCGCAAGTTGGCCAGTCCACCCCCGCTCATTCTCTCTCCTGACACTGGCCGATCACGAACGCACTCCGGTGTGTCCAGGCCGGCTCCTTCTTCCCCGCCCAGGCCTCTCCCCAGGCTCCCGACTCACACGTCAGCTACCCACCCGCCACCGCGCCGGCACGCACCAAAGGCCCTCCAGAACGGACCTAGCCCAGGTCCCACAACACACACGCCAGGTTCCCCTCCAGCAGCGGCGGCGGGTGTTTTATCTCCAAGGTCCCGGACAGATGCTCAGACATCCCGTGTGAAGGCTCGGGACCTGCCACGGAACGAACCTCACTCTACCCGGCCCCGCAGCTCCCTGAACTCAGCTCCTGCGCGTCTGTCTTTCCTGTTCGGCCACGAGCTTCTCGAGGGCGGCTCGCCCGGATGCCCTGGGACACTCAGATGAATTTCTGCCCAAAGCTTCGGCCTCTGTTCAAGCTTTCCCACAGACGAGCAAGTCTCCCCTTCCTACTTTCAACTACAGACCGATCGCGGAGGATGCAAACCCAGGTCTCGTCCCTCTCCCGCAGCTTCCTCTGAGGGACTGCGGGCGTGTGGGCAGGGCTGCCCTAGCCGCCCACCCCCAGAACGGAGCAAGCTGGTAGAAAGCCGTGGGCTCTCGGCCGTCTGTCACTGCGGGGCGGTTTTTAATATCGTTTAAGATCATCTCTTCATTTCGGTGTGTTCCACTAGTAACTGTCTTTAGATGCATTTCCATATTTTAAAATGGGACAATCATGATCAGTAATTTAAAAGGAACTGAGCTACAAACCCAACAAACAGGGTAGGAAGCGGATACAAAATCATTCAGAAGACTTGTGCTTCGGAAGCAGCCATGTGACCTCCTCAGGACACTTTCTTGGGGTGCCAGGCCTCACCTCGACTCCTGAACAAAGACCAGGGTAGGGATTTCAACTCCAAGAAACACGCTCCCCTACACTCGCCTCTTCGTGGCAGACTTTGCTGAGCAGCGCCGGAACTAGCTCCAGAAGGAGCTGATTTTTTCCCTCCATTTATTTGCTTTCGTGATTTGAAGCTGGGGGCCGGGGTGGGGGGCACAGCCTCAGCCCAGCAGTGGGGGGAAGGCAGGGACAGTGTGATGGTTTCAGGAGGAGCCTTGTCCTGAGCTGCCACTGAGGCACGACCTTGGTTTCGGTGACCTCCGGGGTGGGTCTCAGAACATGAGCTTTCAAAAGCGCTCCAAGGACAGACCTGAACATCCTGAGCTAAAGAAACAGGAACTGAAACCTGACAGAACTGCTCGATTAACAGAGTATTTCCCAGTTGGGGGCAAATAAAAAAAGGTGAAATATAATTTCACAGTTGACTATAACAATGATTTCTAAAACAGCTATTTTAAGACTTATTGTGATAAATATGGGCAAGAAATCTCATCCAAAATGTCTGTAATAAAAAATTTGTACCCTTGGGCTGAACATGTAATTTTGAAGTCATTTCATCTCTCCAGGGCAGACGAGACCACTTATAAACTAACCCACAAAGGTGAGACTATCCTACAGTTAAAATTTTTCAGAGGAGCAGATATTCCATCTGCCCCAGGCACTGAATTTAATATTAAGTGATTCCCATTGCTAGAAGATTCTTTCCCATTTTGAAGTCTATCTGCCCCTATAAGATAGGTACACAGTGTGTATGTCATCAGCTGAGTTACTCCAAACACCAGCTCTTTAGGGGCCAGCAGGAGAGGTTTCTTCACAGTGAATAAAAAACTCCTTGCAAATAAAAAAACTGTGAGTCTCTTTATTTTGGTTTTGTCACATTTGACTTTTTCTACCAAGGGGTGACCTGACTTACGCAGTGGTCGTGACCTGTCTGTCAAGTATCAGTAAATTACTTCTCATTCATAAAACTGCGGTGACAACATGTTTTCAGCTGACAAGGCAAAGAGTTACACTGTTATTTGGTGTCTCCTTTACAAATCATTTCCTATCTTACAGGGCAAGACAGAAAAAAGCCCCAGAGTTGATCTCTGATGCCAGAGATGTCCTCCCGTAAAGCCACGGGCTAATCCAAATCCCAAACAAATTATTTTAATCTAAACAAGACCTTTCTTCAGAGTAAAGAGGCAGTGTGATAATGGCACTGCGGTTCTGGAAGGAAAAGCCACATCTCGAAGTCGTTTATGTTGAAGGATGTACCAGGGAAAGGACGTGCCTCCTGGGAACTGCTTTCAATACAGCAAAGAAAAGAGCAGAGGGGGGCAAAAAAGCAAAGGTAGCGGATATGTGGGCTGTTCACTCCAGTGATGGCTGATTTATTACTGAACTTTTTTACAATCCCTTTTTAAAATTATGTATTTGTAAAACCCCACTGAGTCCTTCATTACTGGGATGCTTTGGGCGACCAAGCGGCTCTCCCTGAGTTCTGTGTTAGTCCTGAGATCATAACCTTACAGTCAAAAAGTAACGAGGGCCTCCCTGGTGGCACAAGGGGTTAAGTCTCGGCGCTAAGAAGGGGTCAGCAGCTACAGCCATCGCAGCACGAGTTCGATCCCCGGCCAGGGAGCTTCCCAAAGGGCGCAGCAGACCTCTCCTGCCTCGCCCGCTGCTCCCCTCAGCAGTGTATTTCTGTCGATCTGCCTGTTCTGCTCCCTGCTCTGTCTCTGGTGAGCCCTCTCTCACACACACACACCCCCCGCCCCCCTGGCTTGCACCCCAGTTCTTGGATGCATAAATAAATAGAGTACATTTTTTTTTTTTTAAAGTAAATGAATAACCCTGCTTTCCAACTGACTCATGTTAAAGCTTTAAGTGTACGGCAGTTCCTTCTTCATCGGTACGTATCTCCGAAAAGAGGCTGCGTGGGGATTTTAAATGTGTGCTTGTTTCACCGTTGGAACTAAATGCTCTGAAGACGTGATGCGGCAATGTCCCTTCAAGGATCCTGCCGCGCTAACGGCTCCCGTCCTGGCTGCTCCACTCCCAAGGGGAAATGAAGGTCAGATTTCTCACAAAGCCTGTACCTGAAAATGGCTTTCATTTCACAGCTGTCCCAGAGGTACAAAAGGCACTTTCAGCAGTTTTTCTCATTGTCGTCCCCACAGCCGCCCCAACAGGACTTAATGTCATCGCACAAACACGAATGGACCAAGGGTCACCAATGCCATCAGCAGACGCCAGCCAGCCAATCAGGAGGGACATCTGGTAGAAAATCTCCTTTCTGGAAGAGACTTGGGACCAAGCCTTTGTATGCTATGTCTCTTCCTAGGCCAAAACCACAGGCTTCAGGATGGGGGCAGGAGAGATGTCAGCCCCCTCTACCTGCAGGTGCAAGATATAAACATGCCAAGTCTTATCCTGGGGCTGCTTCTGAAGTTGTACCCACATGCCAGTGTTCATAAGTGAACATTACCAGCACTTATGGAAAACTGAAGTGCGGCCATTTAGCCAGATGATGTATTACGTGAAGAATTCTCCTTTCACGCCCAACAACTGCCTTGGAAACAAGGGCAATTTCTACAGACTTAAAAAAAAAACAAAAAAACAGGAAATAGCCTTGTGCAGATATTTAAAATATCATCATGATTACAAAGCTGGTCAGTTCTCTTACCTTTTTTTTTTCATCTCCCGTATAACACGGAGTCTATACAGTAATAGTCTCTCTTTCATTAGGACTATTAACTTCTGTAGCAAAAAAACTTAAAATATCCCAAGTTTGTGATAAAAACTTTTTCCCTCAGAGAACAGTCCAATGGAGAAACCACTGGCTATCTACTACAGCTGAAGGTCCAGCGTGACACGTCCGACGTGGCTCTGCCGGCACAGCGTCCCCTTGCACGACGGAGGGTTGGGTGGGCGCCTTGGAAAAGAACAGCCACGCCGCCAGGTCTCTTCTCCCACCACAGAGACAGGAGGTGTGGGTCTCTCTCTGGAGGGGCGGAACAGAAGGTCCAGGGCGGGGAGAGACCACCTAGAGGGCGCAGTGGACGCTTGGCTGCTACATGCTGAGGGGGAGCCTGCTCTGGCCACTGGGCAAGGACTGGGGCGGCAGCTCAGACGTGGCGCTGGCTGGGCAGGTCTGCAGCTGTCAGCCGTCCCCTGCCCCACCCCTCACAGGGGTTCAGACTGATTTTTAGTGTCCACCTCTTAAATGTGAGCAGACAACCAAGGATCACCAGATACTTGAAAAAAGCATTTCTTGTGAAAAAGAAGACAAGCCAAAACAGAAATGACAGGAGGGCCTCCCCGGTGGCACAGTGGTGAAGCGCTGCGCTGCGGAGCTGTCGGCAACAGCAACGCAAGCTCGACACCCGGCCGAGGAGATTCCCACATGGCGCGGCAGACCTCTCCTGCCTCGTCCGCTGCGCCCCTCAGCAGTGTGTCTCCATCGATCTGCCTGTTCTGCTCCCCACACTGTCTCTGGTGAACCCTCTCACCTCCCCACGCGTCTGGCCTGTCTGTACCCCAGCTTGTATGCATAAATAAATAAATCTTAAAAAAAAAATGACGGGAAAATACAACGAAGAACACCGACAAACCCCTCAGGACATCAAATGGATATCCTCCTATTGTTCTGTCCTCAAAGAACTAAGAATACAGGCGGTATTTTTTTTTTTAAGATTTATTTATTTAGGGGCCTCCCCGGTGGCGCAGCGGTTAAGCGCTGCGCTGTGGAGCTGTCGGCAGCGGTGATGCGAGTTCGACGCCCGGCCGGGGAGATTCTCACATGGCGCGGCAGACCTCTCCTGCCTTGCCCGCTGCTCCCCTCAGCAGTGTATTTCCGTCTATCTGCCTGTTCTGCTCCCCACTCTGTCTCTGGTGAACCTTCTCGCCGCCCCACGCCTCTGGACTGTACCCCAGCTTGTATGCATAAATAAATAAATCTTTAAAAAAAAAAAAAAAGATTTATTTATTTATACATACAGCTGGGGTACAGGCCAGAGGTGTGGAGTGGCGAGAGGCTTCACCAGAGACAGAGTGGGGAGCAGAACAGGCAGGTCAGAAATACACTGCTGAGGGGAGCAGAGGGCGAGGCAGGAGAGGTCTGCCGCACCATGTGGGATTCTCCCCGGCTGGGCGTCGAACTCGCATCGCTGCTGCTGACAGCTCCACAGTGCAGCGCTTAACCGCTGCGCCACCAGGGAGGCCCACAGGCGGTATTTTTTACAGGAGCAAAGAGGAAGACAAATAGAACTCTTAAAAATTAAAAATGACATAGCACGCATTTTTTTCCAAGTTAAAAACCAGAGGATACAGCTCAAGACCCCGTCGGGGGAGAAGGGCGGGGGAGATGAAGGAAAGGAGCCGGGAGTGGAGACATCAAATCAGGTGTCAACCTCGAAGAACAACACCTGTCTAATAAGGTCTCCAGGAAGAGAAAAGAAACAAAACAGAGAAGAAAACATCAAAGCACGGCCCGAGGGCTCTGAAGCACAGGGTAGGGCCATGCGTGGGGGGGGTGGACACGACAGGTGCTGGGCACACGCCCACAGGGCGAGCGAGGGACACCGGGAAACACAGGGGCGTGACCCAGCCCCCGCCCGGGAGCCACGGATGCCCAGGCAGCTCTCCTGGACCACGCCCCGAGCCCTCACAGGCTCCCCGGGCTGAGAGGCGCCAGCCGGAGCTCACTGAGGCTCAGAGCTCGAGGGAGCCGAGCACCTTCCTGCAGCGCGAGGGACACGCCCCTCTCCAGGCCCCCAGGAAGGGAGGGGACCTGGGTGTTTCCGAGTCATGGCAGAAGTTCCACCACGGCGGAACTGATCAACGTGGCACCCGCGATTTTCTTCCCCCCGTTATGCTGACATTCACGTCTTTGACATTTTCTATTCAGACCATTTGGTTTTTCTCTCAGGACCTGCGAACACTGTCCCATCCGTAAGCACAAGCCAAGCCCGCCACGCCGAGTTGATCTCACTGTCTGAAACGAATTTTCTGCTCTTCAAAATATTTTCCATGAGTCCCTCAAGGTCTGAATGTCTGTGTCCCCGCGACTTCGGCAGCCAAGGCCCTAAGCCCCCATGTGACCGTACTTGGAGACGGGCCTGCAAAGAGGCGATGTGGGTAGGTGAGGTCTCAAGGCGCGGCCTAATCCAACTGGCCTGGAGGCCTCCCAAGAGGAGAGTCAAGGGGGTGAGACCAGGTGAGGACGCAGCTGAAAGACTCTGGCCTCCGGGCTCCACAGCTGTGAGGAGTAAAAGCCTGTTGTTTAAGCCCCAGCCTGTGGGAGTCCGTGACGGCAGCCCGGGCAGACCGAGCGAGGCTAAGGGCCCCCCACTACCATCTCAGCTCCAAGCTGGGTCCCTTCTTGTAATTTAATGGAAGATACATTTTGGCCTGGAATGAAATACAACATTTGAAAGACAGAGTTTAAGTATCGATGAAATTAAGAACATGCTGTGGAGAATAATTTTGTTTTCACAAAGGTGCTATCAAACTCAGCAGCCCTCACAGTGGGGTACCGTGGTGATACGCCGTACCTTCTAGAGTGACTCAGTACAGATAATACGATGTCACCTATAATCTGGTCTTACCAAAAGTGCTTAACACCAAACTAATCTAAATTTAACTTCCAGTTTAAAGGAAATACAGGGGCATCCCAGTGGCACAGGGGTTAACGTCTCAGCACTATCAAGCTGTCCGCAGCCACTGCAGCACACGTTCGATCCCAGGCCAGGGAGCTTCCCACAGGGCGCAGCAGACCTCTCCTGTCTCCCTGCTGCTCCCCTCAGCAGTGTACTTCAGTGGATCTGCCTGTTCTGCTCCCCACTCTGTCTCTGGGGAATCCTCTCACCCCCACACACACCTCTGGCCTGCACACCCAGTTCTTGTATGCATAAATAAAAATAAATCTTAAAAAAAATAAAGGAAACACAGGGACTAGAGGAAGAAGCAATTAAGTGATACTAAGAGTAAACTACGAGACAAATGCAAAGTGTGGGACATTCTACAGGGTACACACTGAACTCACCAGAAGGCAGGGTCACAAAAGGCTTTGAAAAGAGGAAATTTGGGGCCTCCCTGGTGGCGCAGCGGTTGAGCGCTGCGCTGTGGAGCTGTCGGCGGCGCGTGATGCGAGTTCAACACCCAGCTGGGGAGAATCCCACATGGTGGGGCAGACCTCTCTTGCCTCGCCCGCTGCTCCCCTCAGCAGTGTCTTTCTGATCTGCCTATTCTGCTCCCCGCTCTGTCTCTGGTGAACGCTCTCGCCACCCTCACACCTCTGGCCTGTACCCCAGCTTGTATGTGTAAATAAATAAATCTTTAAAAAAAAAAAAAAGAGGAAATTTGTGCAGTAAACACTTAATGGACAACTGCTGTATAGGAACCAAACCAGAACCCTGTTTCAAATAACAAACAAGGAGGGCAATATTCTATCTGTGACAATTAGGGAAAATTAAGAGAGCCTGCATAATAGATACTATCGCTGCTAATTTTGTAGGTGTGAGAACAGGAGAGAGGCTTTATTCTTAGGACACGCATGTGGAAATATTTAGAGGTGATACGGCATGTCTGTGAGTTACTTTCAAAATAGCACCATAAAAAACGTGGGTGTATGAAGAGGGAGGGAGGGAGGCAGGGGGAAAGGATGACGTTGGCTGCTGGGTTTAAGGTGGGTATGCTCGCTCAACTGCTTTGTAATATCTGCACACACAGATAATAGAAAGGTGGGGACAATTACCCCTGATATCACCTCTCCATGATCAAGATCCAGACTTGAAGGAAGAGAAGCCACAGGAGGACTCCTGGGAGCTCCCAAATCCTATGCACGGTGACAGACCGGCAGGCGTAAGTGGGAAAGATCACCGCCTCTATAGTGGACCTGTTTTTGCAGGAAGGCCCCGAGCTGCCACCTGATAAATTTATAACCCCAAAAGGGACATCACTCTAACGTGGGGACAGTCACAGGAAAACAGCGAGGCTTCAAGCGCACTGCAGGTGGGTGAGCACCGCTGGCATTTTAAGAAGCTGACCGGGAGCAGCCCGAGATCCCAGAGATCGGAGCTACTCACGCCGTGAGAGGCCGTTTGGCCCTGGAGCCTGCTGAGGCCACCGTAAGGAAGGGCAGCAGGTTCTCGAGACAGAGCAGGCCGGCCCCTCACGCCCACACCCGGCCCTGCCAGCTACCGCCCGTCCAGAAGCTCGGATTCACGCCCAACCTCAGGCGGCCGTCATGCTCTTGCGTCACCGACCACGCGCGAGAGAGGGGTGGCGAAGCGGAGGAGGAAGACTTTGCCCAGTTTCAGTTCCGACACCACCAATGGGCTGCATCTGTTAACTCCCTCGAGGGGGCTCCCTGCTTCGGAGGCCTGTGACCCCCTTTAACAGGCAGTCGAGGGCTCTCCTTGCCCCAAATCCCTCCTGCTGACCGTCAGAACCAGTGATCGCGGTCGCCGGCGCACAGGTGGGCCCAGAGCCCAGGAGCTAAGCACCTGCTAAGCTGCCCGCTGGCCACTGACAGGTCTCGGGGCCCAGGACCAAGGGCGTCTGTGGCTTGAAGCCATGGCAGCTTCCGCCCCTCACGCCACACACCGAGCTGGCCGCCACGGCCGCAACCCGCCGGCGCACGGGCATCTGCCTCCCGGCGGCCCCCACAGCCCACGCAGGGGCCACACCTGGCTCGCTGCATCCCCAGCATCGCTGGGGCCCCACCTGGGCGCTCGGGCGCGCAGTCTGCGGGGGATCCTGGCTGACCCGCTCCCCGGGGCACTGGGACTGAGCCCCCGCCCCAGGGGAGGGGGCTGCGAAGCCAAGTCGTGCGCTGAATCTCCCGTGAGCGCTTTCACATCTGTTACCTCATTCGATCATCGCAAAAGCCCTAGGAAGTCGGCAGGAAATAATTCACGGCCCTCTGGGGGAGGGGGCGAGGGGGCCGATGCCGCCGCAAGGTCAGCTCCTGGGCAGCGCCCCCGCGCCCGGAGGAGACCCGAGTGGCAGAGGGACAAGCCTTCGTGAAACATCTGCCCAAAGGCGCACGCGCTACACCCGGCAGAGGGCAAGGGCGAGGCCTGGAGTTGAGAAAACCTTTCTGTGATTCTCGTCATTTCACTTTTACGTGGAAAAACAGGAGCTAGGCAGTGACCAGGGGACGGAAGTCATTCAGTTCAACAGGAAAGTCCCACACACAGAACCCGCAGCCCGACCACCCGCCTGCTCCCACCTAGGCCGACGGCAACGCGGGGGTCCCGCTGCTCTCAAGGGTCTAACCAGTCAACGCTGACACTGAGAAGGCGAGTCATCACTAAATGACCTCACGAGGTGATTATATAAATTACCGTGACAGTGAAACAGGCACGTGAAAGAAAATTTTGAAATGAGGTCTTAAAAAATGACCCTGCGGACCACTGCCATGAAGTGCCCCCCACGCCGGGCGAGCCTGAACCCCCAGCCAGTTCATCTGGTGCCCGTTCGAAGGGCGCCCACAGAACGGGCTTCTTTGGCTTGTTTATGGGGTCCCTGTTTACGACGACTCGACCTACACCCAGACTCAAAAGCGAAGGTGTGCGAACATCTCCTATCATGAAAATGTCGACTCAGCGTTTACCAGATGGGTGGGAAGTATTTTTCCACCCCACGGTTCATTTAACATTTCGCTTTTGATTTTTACTGGACACTTTCACTGTTCTTTCCCTCTGGGAATCTTGCAGAGACCCTAGAGCTGGTTGCCCCCCCCCCCGCCTCCTCTCCTGGGGAGGGGATTTAACTCATTTCCTCCTCAACACCCACGGGTCCCACCTTACCTGCTGGTCATCGGGAGTCCAGATGCCACACGTGATTTGACTCTCCAGGTTGATCTCAGATGACCAGTGTCTCTGTCCACTAACAGAACCGACCAGGACAAACCCGTCTCGATAGGAAATAAGCGCCTGGGTCCCATCGTGGCTCCACGTGAAATCACTCACCTTTGAGACACACACAGGCAGAAAGGAGTCAATCGGGAAGGAAAAACTCCGCTACCAAAGACCCGACGCAATCACCAGCGTAGCCTCCGGCTGAGACTCGGATGGTTTCAGAAAGAACACGACACGAAATGCACGTCTGACGTGCGACACGTGACAGCAACAGTAGGTAGCATCAAAGACGCTGTCGGAAAAGCGCCTGTCGGGCAGTGCCGAGCCCTGGATGCGCGCTAACGCAGGCTGGCCTGTTGGGGGCACCATAGTGCCCGCTGGCAGAGGAGGGGTGGGGGGAAGTAACCTGCCCCGGGTCCAAAGGGCGGGTGAGTGGCACAGTCGAGACTGTGTGGCTCCAGCACCTGCTTTCAGCCGCTGCCCTGCAGCCTCCTGCCATGCAGAGTGACGGAATCTCCGCCAGCCTCTCGGTCATTCACCGAAGCAGCAAAGCTCTCTGCTTCTGGAGATGAGGCCGAGGCAGTCTGACAGTGCTCCCTCGATCAAAGCGGCAACAAAATCTAACCAGAACACAGTACGCAGACGTGGGTACTGCGTTCCATCAGAGGCATTTGCTAACTCTCTTCAAAATCAACTTTTCACTCACAAAATCATTTTAGGCATCTTCTTTTCTTAACCAGCAGTTTACCTGATTTGTCAGCTTGCTTCCATGTAACAAATTTTTGAATTTGTTGATCTCTACGGAACCACTTTTTTCCTACTGCGTGAATTCCCGCTTTTATTTGTATTGCCTTTCCTAACTTTTCTCATGACATTTGACACTTACCTGACTAATGAGTATTTTATTTCCCTCTAAGGATATGTATTTCTCTTAGGTCACCACTTTAACTTAGCTCATAAATTATGATATGGAGTAATTTCATGATCTTCTGAGCTAGGATTATAAGGGTCCATTAAATTTATTCTTTAGCCTGTGAGATTTTTAACAACGCACTTAAAAGCTAACAAACATGCAGGAATGTCTTCGTGCACCTTGTTATTAACTTCTATCTAGTTGCCTTGAACACACAGTCTAGAAGCCCCGGCACCAAGCACGTGAGTGCTACTCAGCTTTCATTTATGCCCTAAAACCTCTCCTGCTTCACCCGCTGCGCCCCTCAGCAGTGCATTTCAGTCAATCCACCTGTTCTGCTCCCCACTCTGTCTCTGGTGAATCTCCCCCACCCCTGCACCTCTGGCCCACACCCCAATTCTTCTATGCGTAAATAAATCTTTTTTAAAAAAAATCCTCTTGATAAACTACAGGTTTATCACTATGTGCTAACATTCTGTAAGCCAAATTGCTTTCCGTCCGTAAGTTAATTTTATCTGATAAAAACACAAGCTGCTTTAGCTCACTTTCTTCCTTGCTGCTTGTCCAATATTACCTTTTTCATCCTTTCACTTTAAACTCGTATATGCTAAGTTTTACAAGAAGCTCTTCATAGCATGCAGAAGTCCCGTTTAATATCACTGATAGGTTCTTGGAAACTGTGACTTGAAACTAAGCAATTTCATAATGGGTAAATTGATCTAAAAATGAGTTAAGTCCTACAGCATATTTCTGGTCACAAAACATTACCAAACTTCCAAATAAAGACCAAAAATACCTCTAACACGAGCAATCATTTTAGCACTTTGTGCCCCGGTGCCCTTTCAATTTCCCAGCCCTTGGGGCCGGCCATTTTCTGTGCCACTGCATGAATGGCAGAAGCATTCAATAAAACACACACAACTCCTGAAAACTGGATAGTAAAAAAACTGTCCTATCTCTCATAAAACACCTTACACTTTCACCAAAACAATGTGTAAAGCTTCTAGACTGAGTGCGATCAGAGAATAGCCCCTCATAGTTCCAAATAAATCCACCGTGGCGTGAAAAACCAGAGACTAGATGAACACGTGTGAATACGTGAGCGGCCACCTGATACTGGTGACAAAAACACGTACTGATACGTGAGCGGACCACAAAGTGTTAATTGATCCAATCATTTCACACCAGATCACTGCAGGTCAGAGGCACAGAGGCTGGAGTCTACCCCTGAATCCCAGGGCACAGGCAGGAGCCAGCCCTGAACAGGATACCCTCCGCAGCGGGGCATACACGCATGCGCGCGCACACACGCATATACACTCACACACACACCAATCAGATAGGGACAACTGAGACACCAAAGACCCTCTCATGCACATCTGTAGGAAGGAACCAGATAGCGGGTGAAAGCCCACCCAGACACGGGGAGACCCACCAACACCCCGCCCCCCAACAGTGGCCCTGAGGGGTATCCGCTGTCTTTTTCCAGTCAACATTATAATACAATGATACTGGAGGAAATGACATGATTGAAGGACTCGCTGCCTAGCTCTGTTTTTAAGAAATATAATTCATCAAGTATTAACTTTTAATTGGTAAATTTCGTCCTTTGCATTTATCCTATTTGTTGCTATATTTGGTCCCAGGTCAATCGCAGTAACTTACTTTTTCAGTTTGAACAACATTTTGTTTCTTAATCTTTCTAACGTCAAAAAAAAACCACAAACCTCCAGCTCACTGTTGCTTATAATTAGAAGACTTAAACTTTCTTTAAAATTTGTACCTTACTGGATATGTCACATTTTAGATGATAAAATGAACAAACACCCCAAAGATTTGAAATGTGGGTGTTTTCCTATCGGGGTCACAGTTTATGTTGAAGGATTAGCCACACTGCAGCCGTGACAACAGCAAGGGCGCACGAGACAGCTTTTCAATAGTTGGACTCAAGTTACTGGAAAAGGCTGCTTCCATAGGGAAACAGAGAACCTCGGCTCCAACGATCTATGCTTCAACAATTACACTACCTAGTGTTTCTTAAGAACTTAAAACAGTTTTTAGGGACAATATACTACATTCTGCAAAAAAAAAAAAAAAAAAAAAAAGGTCAACCCTACTTTTGCTTTGCCAAGACGAAACTACTTATTTACGTGCATGTTAACTCACTCGTCATGGAACAGGTTTGGACAGAAAGGAAAAACACCTCAATAGCGGGTTAAAGGGTAAAGCCCCTGAAAAGAAGGTTCTGGCAGACACCCCGCATCTTACAGTCACAAAAATAACAGAGGGTGTTTATAGGAACCAACTGGGTTTATTAAATTAGATCAGCACAGAGCAACAAGAACACATCACCGCTGGAAAACAAGCGGCAGTGGGAAAAGTCAGCAGAAAGCCCCTTCCTCCTCCTGGCTGCCAGGCGCGCGGGCCAGCGAGGGCGCAGACGCGGGTGGACGGTCCGCGGGCAGCGGCCTGGCTGGCGCAGACGCGTGTGGATGGTCAGTGGGCAGCGGCCTGGCTGGCCCGCCGCCACGGCCACTCCTCTCGGCCTGCCCCGGTAGCCTGTGCCTGGCACAGCCAGCCTGGGGGGGACCGACACCAGGACACAGGCCGGCCTGCTCCAGGCTCGCTTCTGCAACAAAGGGCTCGCAACCATTTCCCGAAAGACACTGTTTAGCATCATGTTGCTTTCTGCCAAAAGGTTGATGACCCTGTGACGACGAGAGGCCCCCTGGGCGACCAGGATCCTGCGGCTATTCTGTGTATATTCTCTTGTTCTGTGCAGATCTCAGAGATGCTCTTCCTCCGCCACCAGGTGGGGTTCCAGGGACCCCGGCTCCTCCGGCCAGCAGACAAGGTCAGACTCCGACACAGCGAAAAGCAAGCAAACCTCTGACAGTGACAGCCGCGGCGGCTCTGAGGCCTGCAGGGATACGGGCGGTCCCTCTGACACCGCAGTCTCTCTGGGGGCGCCTGGCGGGCAGAGGCATGCGTGAGATCCCAGGGGCTCTGTGGGCCGCACGCGTGCACTCAGCACCAGGTCTGGATTCGTCCTGCCTCGCTTCTGGCCTCCTGTTTGCACCGCACCTCGATGAGCGGAGGAGCTGAGGCCTTGCTGAGGACAGAAGGCGCCTCCCCAGAGGCTGCGGCGGGGCAGGGCGTGGTGGCCACGCTGCTGGGCGGAGGGCGACTTTGCCGAGGACGTGCCTTTAGCGTGTGCCGAGAACACACACTCGGGAGCTCAGCGAGAAAAGTGTCTCCCGCTGCGGGTGAGACGTGCGGTGCAGGGCGTTTCCAACTCAAACCCGGGGTCAAACGCCGATGTTGCCATCCGGGAGCTTCCTTGGGAAGCCACTACCCAGCCTGGGCGACTTCTCCTGTTCCCTGAGGATGCCGACACCTTCCGGGCCCCCGGGGAGATGAGTACACGCGCGGCCGTCCCAGGCCCCCTTCACTTCGCTCCGAGACCCCTGGCCGGCCAGCGTCACCCCGTCACCGGGTCTCTCTGGGGAAAGAGCGCTGGACTTCAGTGGGCGGGGGGGCCCCAAGAGGTGCGGCCTCGGGGACGAGACCGGCCGTGGGAACGACGTGGCGGCCGCTCCTCGGGGCAGCGGCAGCCTGCCCCGCACACAGCAGGCCCTGCCTCGGCGCCGGAGACCGTCTGTCAGGCAGCGCTGAAGCACCTTACAGGCTCAACCTTATTCCGAAGACCCTTCCAGGTGATCCTCTGAGGTGCGACACGCTGGGGTCCCGGTGTTGCATGTGGGGAAACCAAGGCACAGAGAGCTCCGGAGCCTCCTTTAAGACGGACGCCTGGCGTAAAACCCTGCCGCCGCCTGCTGACTCCAGAGGGTGCGCGCTCACCCACGCCACCCACCCCTCCCCCGGTGACGTGACCGTCTCACCACGGCCGAGAGTCCACACCTGCAGCGCTGCGTCAGGAAGACGCGGCAGTTGTCACTGGGGCACCCTGGCCACTGCCCCGTCCCTCGCGGAGGCACGCAGGACACTGACAGGCCGCGCCAGGGCCAGCGGACACATCACCCGCCCCCTCCAGGGAGGCCACGGGAGCCCGTTCTCAGCCGGCTGGTCCTGGCCTCTGCGCTGACATCCGCGAGGCTCCTCTGCCGGCAACAGGAGGTGCCGTCTCCGTGCAGGGCTGGCGACTCTGTCCCTTCCCCGGTCTGATCCCCTCAAACCCGAGAGGTTCACGGCTTGCTCAGGCAGCACAGAGGACAGCTCGGCCCTCCAGAAACGCGCCGAGAAGGCAGTGGTGGGGCACCACCCCGCAGAGCGAGGAGACTCTAACAGACGCCTGTCAATGAAGGCCCCCGGGGACGTGGCTCTGGGGGCCGTTCTGTCACACCCCCGGGACAGGACGCACGTCCCCAACCGCAGGAGAAGCAGCCCCCCGGGGCCCCCGGCCTTCAGGGCGCCCAGCCTCGGCGGGGGAAGAGCCGCTGCGGCTGGACCACACGCCAGAGGAATCCACGCGGCAGCTGTAAAAATAACCCGGCTCAGCGGGGGGGGGCCCGAAGTGCTAGTTCTCCTCGGGATGGAGACCAAGGGGATCAGAACAGGAGCCGGGGCTGCCGACAGGTGGCCGCGCTAATTGAAACCTGATGGGAGAGAGTGTGAGGAGCCCGGCGGGGGAGGGGGCCGCAGAACAGCCCCGCGGCGTCCCCGCGAGAGCTCACGGCGCGGGGAAAGTACCTTTGAAGAGGCAGCAAAGACGTGAGATGCCAGCGGCACTTCAGAGGATCCAAATTTAACATGTAATCACAGCGCCGAGTGGCAAAAAGACGATTTCACAGATCTAATTACGGCTTGCAACTTGGGGCGTGCTCACCGCCGCGGCACGGTGCAAGGGGCGAGGGACGACCCCCTTTCCACCCGGCGAAACGCGAGAGGAACGAAACGCGGGATGCTGATCTTACTCATTTCCGCCCCACCTATTTCTGGGAGGAGTTTCCTTCCCCCTCCCCCGAAGTCGGGGGGCAGGGGTCGGGGGGCGGCTCACCTGGGCGCCCCGGTCGTTGACCAGCTCCACCGACCACCTCCCCTCGTACTGGATCCACACGAAGATGCCGCCGTCCGCGTCGCACGTGGCCAGCTTCTGGTACGGCTCGTTCCACCGCACCAGCACCACCTGCAAGACAGCGGGGCCGGTTAGCACGGGCAGCGGCCCCGAGGGCCCGGCCACTGCTGCGGAGCGGCCACACTCGGGCACCGGGGCGGACGCGGGGCTGCGGGGAGCCCCGGGGAGGGGGGCCCACGGAGGGGCAGACCCCCAGACACGGCTGCCGACACGCAGCACACACCTGAGCCGCAGCACAGGGGGCCGGAGCTCACCTGTCCCGGCCCTGCCCGCCTCTGGACTGGGAGCCCCGGCGCGCGCTCGGGGAGGCAGTTCTCACGCGATCCGCTGTGACGTTCGAGGGGCGTCACGTTTATTTCGTTGGGGAGAGGGGAGGGTGCTGCGGTTGCAGGTTAGACTGGGATCCCCCGAGGTGCTGCTGGCAACGGGGCCGTTTGATTTCATTTTTCTCCCAAAGTGAAATGCGCTCTGCCTTTTCTAGATTATCTTATTTCCAAATAATCCAGCATCGGAACAGTGGACCTATCTGAAGTTGGCGCAGGCTTGTCACAGAAGAAACGTGAAAAGACACTGAGCTTCAGAATTTTGGAGTGCATAAAAACTTAAAAGCTTGTGCACCTGGGCGAGTCACTCCCTCGTCTGAAAGGCGAACCTTCCGCAGGTGCTTTGTGGGATTCGATGTCCCAGGACCCGGAGGGACGGCCCCCAGAGGCCGGGAGCCACCCCCTGCAGCCCGGCCAAATCCAGGGGGGGTCCTGAGTGTCACCCCACAGCCCCGCTGGTGACCAGGACCAAGGACCCTTGCTGCTCTGCTCACACTGGGGGTCACGTGTGTGATGCTACGCGGCTGTGCGGAGAGGGCGGGGATGAGGCCCCGGGAAGGCCAAAGTCCAGCTGGAGTCGGACATCCTCGGACACACGGACGGAGACGGATGTGCCTCCACCGGCTGATGTCATCAGCCAGCGGTTGCACATTTTCCAAGAGGAAATTATCACCCACTTCTAAGCTAAGGCCACTGCAGAGCTTTTTAAAAACCTTCCAAAGTCAAAGAGCGGTTCCAATCTTCGGAGGCCTGGCCATCACTGGTCAGACCTGGCCTGGCGGCCGGTCCCCGGGCCAGCATCCACCTCCACGGAAGCCCAGGGACACCTGGGCAGCCCCACTGAGCCCTGCAGAGGCTGCCACCGGTTGCCCGGCTACAGCCCCGCCCGGCAGCGCTCTCGCCACCCACAGAGACGCCTCCCAGCGCGAGAGGGACACGGCACCTCATGGCTGAGAGCCGCCGGGTGCCAGACGGCAACACGTGACTGGAGGCTGAGACCCTTCCTCAAGCGTCCTTTGCACTAGAAAAGGGGATGGAAAGCTACTCAGAGCAGGTCACTGTCAAGCCCCAAAGGCACTTCAACAGCAGCAAACACTGCCCTGTGCCGAGGGCAGAGACAGACATCTGCCTGTGGGGCTCCGGCCGTGCGTGGACGGGGCAGGGGCCACCACACAGGCACAGAGCTGTGCACACGCAGGGGGCTCCGCACCGGGGTGGGGGGCGGAGGGAGCAAACAGGGCCTCATTCACTTTGAAAGTCAAGTTTTAAACACTCTCCATTGAAATGACCGATCTAATGAAGTCTCTGAATGTCGCTGAACGGATCACAAAGTTCAGAATTTCAACCGGTCAGTCAATGCCAGCGTCACGAGCTTCTCTCAACCTGGGAGGGGCCGTGCCGAGCACCCTGAGGTGCAGGGGTGCACGCAGCCCATCAGGCCCGCAGTGAAGCCCAGCGTGGCGGGGGTGCTTCGGAACGGCCACCCTGGGGTGGCATATGACAACGAAGGCCCTGGTGGACACCCAACCAGCTCTCTGGAGAGGGCGCCTTTGGCCTTCTGGAGCCTCGAGGTCAGTCACCTTCCCTGGCCTTCCCCTTTCTGTCCTTACTGCCCAGTGCTGGGCACGGCTGCAGAGTCACTTAACACGGACACACACCCCCCTCCCCACCGACACCTTCTTCATACAAACAGGCCGCACAGGCACAGCCCACAGAGCACCCGGAGCAGAGCAGCAAGCGTCCTGAGGCAGCTCTAGCTGGAGGGTCTCTGGGCCATCGGCAGCACAGAGAGAAGTTCAGACCCGACGTTCCCTTTCTGCGGTTCTGCATCAGCTGTGATGTGGCAGGCAACAGAAATGCAGCCCCGTCCACACACGTCTTTGCTGTAAGTTTTAACCCCTGTGACTGAATGGGCGGGTTGCTTCCCTAAGTTGGGGGTGGGGGGGAATTTTCCAGTGATTCTTGGTTTAAAAATAAAGTCTAACTACGAACATCGCTCGCCTGGATGGGATTCTCATTTTCTCCCCGGTCCGGTTCGAGCTGCCAGCCTTATCTCCCAGCAGCTGATTTCCTGTTCTCCAAATCCTCCTGGTTATTTGGCACGGTGAGGACATACCAAAGTGTCGGGGAGCCAGCGGCAGGGCCAGCGGGGCCGCCGAGAGGAGGTGGCAGGTGCCGGCGTGTGCCCAGGCGCTGGAAGGTGCAGCTTTCAGACCTTTTTTTTTTTTTAAAAAAAAAGATTTATTTATTTATGCATACAAGCTGGGGTACAGGTCAGAGGCATGGGGCGGCGAGAGCGTTCACCAGAGACAGGATGGGGAGAACAGGCAGATCAACCGAAACACACTGCTGAGGGGAGCAGCGGGCGAGGCAGGAGAGGTCTGCTGCGCCATGTGGGATTCTCCCCGGCCAGGTGTCGAACTCGCATCACCGCTGCCGACAGCTCCACAGCACAGCGCTCAACCGCTGCGCCACCAGGGAGGCCCAGCTTCCAGACTCTTAAAAAAAAACGGGAGCAGAAGGACTCCAGCATTTAAGGGTGTTATTCTTCCGCTAAGACGACAGAGGACAGTTAGGTTTAGATCTGATTATTAAAAAAATGAAAGCCTGGGGGCCTCCCCGGTGGCGCAGCGGTTAAGAGCTGCGCTGTGGAGCTGTCGGCAGCGGCGATGCGGGTTCGACACCCAGCCAGGGAGATTCCCACAAGGCGCAGCAGACCTCTCCTGCCTGGCCCGCTGCTCCCCTCAGCAGTGTGTTTCTGATCTGCCTATTCTGCTCCCCACTCTGTCTCTGGTGAACCCTCTTGCCGCCCCCCACCTCTGGCCTGTACCCCAGCTTATATGTATAAATAAATAAATCTTTAAAAAATGAAAGCCTGTCCCGCTCTCCAAAGTAAGTCACGGTCTGTCATTTACTGTTGTATTTATTGAGAACTACTCAAGTAGAGAAATCGAGACTAGAGATAGGGTGAGCCTACTTTACAGGAACAGAAGGAATCACCTTGGCGAACAACCAGAATCACCAATGTTCAAAATAAGCAGCGGTCACACAGGGGCGTGGCTGGGACGGCCGAGCAGAAGGGGCAACAGGCAGAGCACAGGACCGAGGTGTTCGCAACACGCTGAGACCAGCCCGGCCTCTGGGCCTGGGGGGGGGTTATTTTCATACTTACAGATGAAAGACAGGTACTTCTACACAAACTGCAACTTAAAAGATTCATCAACAGGAGACCTGCGCGAAAGGCCACTGTAAAGGGTCTGCTGCTCCCCCAATCAGTGGCCCTTACAGGAGATGGACGTTCTGAGAACCGGGAGGGAGAGCTGCCGACAGAAGGGAAAACGGGGAGCGTCACGCTCAAGATCTAAGACGGACGGGTCGGAGGATGAAGCGCCCTCCAGAGCATGCCCCAGGGGCGACACCTGACGGGGAGGCAAGGAGGAGACCAGACGGGGATCAAAGCCAGCGGCATCCTGTAAGAGACAGACCTCGGGCCAGCGGGTCACGCCCCACTGAGACCCCTGCCACGTCCAGCGCCACCCGCGCCCGTACGCAGCTGGGAGAGGCCTCTCCAGGGCAGGGCTCGGGGACGAGAGTGAATCCAAAGGATGGTCAAATAATGTCCCCGGCTGTCTGGTCTCCGAGTGTCATCCTCTTCTCACGTGATACGAGCCACCACACGCGTCAGAGGTTAAGACGGGAATCTGTGAGGAGCAATTACTCTAACGCAACTCTGGATGCCGCTGAGGAGTTACAGGAATTGACGGGAACCAGCTCCCCGCTGGGGTGGGCAGCGAAGGCAGCCCCATCAGGACAGCCACGGTGGCAGTAAAGACAACCCGTGTGCGGGCCACCCGCAAGCACCTTCCTCTCCGGCCACCCACTGCCCCCCGAAGGCCAGCAGTGCTGTGACTCGCTCCCCTCTCTGTGCGCCCCTCCCCCCAGGCGCTCTGTCCCAGCAGAACCACCGGGAGGTGTGATCCATTACTTCAAGTGGCAACGGTCCTGAAGCTAGGAGCCTACAGCTCCTCGAGCATCACATAATCTGCCGTCTCCCCGGCGACAGAGACCACTCCCGCCAGACAGCTGACGTCGCAAAAGCCTGAGGACTCCCACAGCCTGACTATCACAGCGGCTTTACGCTTTGTAACCATCTTGTTTTCTTTTGAATTTATACATGGAGTAGGCTCACTGAACTAGAACAACGTGCCTGATGGGCTGCAGGGTTGTTACGTGTGGTGTTAGGCTGCTGGCATTAGTGTGTGTTAACTACATGTGAGCGCACTGCTTTATGGTGCGTCTCTGGGGGTACATGAATTAGCAGTTGCTGAGAATTTTAGAAATAACGCAGAAGGGAAAATCCTACCATGCTTGCGGTTTCTGCTCGCTTTGTGAGCAAAGTCAAAATAAGAACAGTTCTACGTTGGTGTTAGTTGTTATAGAAGGAACAGATTCTAGTAAATTCTAGTGTTCGTGGAAGAAGAGCTCAAAACTAAGGGTTTAGATGCCAACTTCACTCAAGGGCATCAGCAAGATTTTGTGACTTGAATTCCGTAGTAGTGAAAGATACAGTCTGCCAATGGTTTGCAAACATGTAAGTTTCTGAAACGTGACTGTCTTGAGGTTCACCCCTGCCCCAAGATGACCATGCTGGCAACCCAAGGCCCGTGTCTTACAATGTTCGGTTGCCAGCATAGCTTTTGTGCTCTACAATTCACAGGTGAACATCCGTAGGGTAAATGAAAGAATGATCAGGATTTTCCACCTTACCATTAGTGTCAGTGATAAACCCCTGTGGCCCTGCACGCCAGCCTAATGGGGGCACCCGAGCAGGGTGTGGGCCTGGAGAGCCTGCGCATGTAAGGGCAGCCTCACAGAGCAGAAGCAGCAGCAGTGCCAGCGGCGGAGAGGACAGAGCGTGGCGGCAGAGGACCCTGTGGCGGGGTGCGGCAGAGAGACGAGAGAACGCCGGAGAGCCCAGAAGGGGCGAAGGTTCGCCAGGGGCTGGGAGGCCTGCAGCCCGGCCTCCCACTGCCCTGGCCCCGCTTGCCTGCCCTGTCCCTGGCTGCCTGACCACAAAAGATTATTAAAAGCCTGAAAAGGCCACCGAGGGCGCCAGGACTCTCCTTGACCCGTCTGCCTGAATCACAGAGAACCTGCCCCGCGTTTGCCACTGCAACATCCAACCTCCTGAATGTTTCTGCCTTTTAGTTTGTTAAGTGAATGTGAGTAATGATGCTGCCCTGTGGGGGCAGGGGTGGGAGGCCTCCCCCGGTGAAAATCACCCTGCAGGGTCCAAAGTACAAGTCTAGAGAGGAACTCCGGCAGCAATTTCGAAAAGAGCCACCTGCTCTGCGAGCATTTCAGTCCGTGCCGAAAGCGTGCGTGACCTTCGTCACCCGCGGTCCTGGCGGGACCGGACACGCCGGCTTTCTTACGGGAAACAGGTGGATCTGTGTCAGCTCATCCAGCCCCATCACAGCTCCGCCAGGAGATGCGTGCTGTGACCCAGCCGAAATGAGGTATAGACCCGGTGTAGATTTAGGATCAAATTATTAACACTTTGTGTGCCGGTGCCCTTTAAATTTACCAGCCCTTGGGGCCGGCCATTCCTGTGCCACCGCATGAATGGTAGAAGCATTCAATAAAACACACAGAGCCCCTGGACTACTGGATATATTTTAATGAAATTTTAAATGCATAGAGATTAAAGCTTCTAGACTGAGTACAATCAAAGAAATAGCCCCTCATAGTTCCAAATAAATCCACCGTGGTGTGAAAAACCGGAGACTAGATGAACACGTATTAATACATGAGCGGCCACCTGATACTGGTGACAAAAACACGTACTAATACGTGAGCGGACCACAGAGTGTTAAGAAACAAGGTGCTCTTCTTAAATTGAGGGCTGCTTTTGTTTGTTTTCACAGAAAACCTTTCCCTAGCATTGCCATCATACCCAGAAGAGATTTCACTTTTCAGACTTACGGGCCCCAATGTGTTATAAAGCTGTTCTCGTATTTCTCAGGGCTGGGAAGTGACAGTCAGGTGGGTTGGGACCACCGCTCTGGAGGGGAAGCCAAGCCCTTTCCCGGCGCTGCCTCCTCCCACATCTGCAGCGCCAGCCCACCCTGCTGCAGGGCAGACCCCACTTTCAGACCAGGCTCAACCGGCCCAGAGCCCCACCCCTCAGTAAGAGGGGGACTTCCACTGCAGGGTGCTCCAGCCCCACTCGTGTGTTCTGCTTAAAACACAGCTGGGCGGGACCCCCTGCAATCCCACTGTTTAGGCTCACCGCGTCCTCCCGGGAAAACGAGTGCCCTTACAAAAAATGCTCAAAATGTTTGACTTAGCTGGAATTTCTAGTCTAGAACATTTGAACATCCAAGACATTGTAACACAGCTATGAGAAACCCTCGGGGCCAAACCAGAAGACATCAGCACAGGTAAGAGGCCTGAGAACCGGTTCACAGGAGCACGCCTCGGGCCGCCTGCCAGGGGTTCCTGGGGGCAACGGGTCTCCCTGGACATGGGGGGCTGCAGGACTAGAACCACAGACCTCCCGCTCCCTCCAACCCCAAGGCCACAGTCCAAGCTAACATGACGTCTGCCTCACGACACCAGTCATGTTATGGTCCCCAGGAGCAAACGGAAAATCCCAGCTGATCTAAAGTCCCTCAGCAGCTACCTACTGCTGAACTCCGTTACCAGGACTTTTTAAAAAAAAAGCCAATTAGTGAAGCAGTGAACTTGGCCGTATCGGTTAAAATATCCCTTTTCGGGCGCTGCGATCTTCTCCTCTGCCAGCGCGTGTGTCGGGCATCACGACACCCAGTCTGCGGCCCTCACCTCGGGACGCTCAGCCTGCAGCCCCAGAGCAGGGGCGCAGCAGGCCCGAGAGCCGCCTCTGGCCAGCTGCGCCTGCCCACCTCCGCGCACCAAGCATGTCCGGCTGACCGCTGCAGACGGGCACTCAGCCCACGCTCCAGCACCCGCCGTCACCCCCACCAGAGCTGACCTCGCAGCTGTGGGAGCAGTTCCTCAAGGGCTCCTCAGCGGCAGCGCCCCGGGACCCCCGCAGGGCCTCGTGGGGCTCTGCCTCCCCATTTGTCTGCCACGAGAGGCAGCCCCCGACCTCTTTGGGCCTTCCCCGCGCTGGCGTTCGGGCACGCCAGATTTGACCCGGCTGAGTACTAGCAAACACAGCACGCTCGTTCCCAAGCGCAGCAGCCGCAAGACTTAAATGTTCGCCACCCAGGAAGAGAATCTGGCGCCGGGGGCGTGACCTCAGCCTGGGAGCAGGGCGGGGAGGGGGTGGGGAGCGCCCCAGCAGGCTGGTGTCCCCTCGGGTCAGGCGTTTCCTCTTCAGCATTAGAAGAGGAGAGCCGTTACTTGCTAAGTGATTAAGTTGGGGAACGATGCGTGTGGGGTGTTCCCACACGCCCCGCCTCGCGGCCTGAGGCGGGGGAGCTTCTGTGTCAGCCTGACTGGGCCCCTCGGATTTGGGAGGCAACACATCCCTCATCAGCGGGTGGCTCCATCCTACTACCCAGTGACCCCGAAAGCACTGTCTTGCGTGGGGCCCAGAACCAGAGAGGCCCCAGAGGCCCGGCTGCGGGCCAGCTGCGCTGTGCGGGGCCCCTGACCCGCTGGACCCGGGGGCTGAGGGGCAGCGGCAGGTGGGGCCGCGGGCGTGCGGAGGCCTGGGGGCGAAGCCACCTCGTGGTCAGCCCCGCCCCGCAAGAACAGCCCCCACCCACCTCCGGCGTCATCGGCTCAACCCCAGAGCCCAGGGCAGCTCGAGCCTGAGCCGCCCCCGCCCGCTGTCACTCCAGAGGGCCCGAGCAGATAGGTTAGGGGGAGGAGGGGCCCAAAGCCCATGTTCCCCCCTCCAGCGACCCCATCTTCTCTGCACCCCTGGCCTCGGGGGGCCCACACACAGAGGCAGGGGAGACTCAGGCCAGTCTACAGGTGGTTCTGACCACACTGAGACAGCCGCAGCCGCTCCCAGCACGCCCGAGGACACGGGGGACGCCGCCCAGCCCCACGGCTTCACGCAGCCCACCGGGTGCCCTCTGCCGGGCAGGAGAGTGGCCGGGTCTGGGCTGATGGTTTGGCTGGACGGCCACCTACGAGGAAGGTGACTGCGGAGCTGTGTCTGCCGCTGCCTGGTCTGGCGCCGGCCCAGCCTTCGTCTGCTGCTGTCCCCTCGTCATCCACAGTGGCTGGTGTGTGGGACTACTGGACACCGGGGGGGCGTCCACTGTCTGGGGCGAGCTAGCCGGCCATTTGTGGGCTCCAAAACCCCTTTTCCAGTCTCATTTGTTAAAAAGCCCTGCTGACGTGGGGCTGAGGCCGCAAGGTCCTGCAGTGGTGCCAGTGGGGAGAACACAGCCCCGGGGGGGCCCCGCCCCCGCCCCCGCCCCCGCCCCCACCCCAGCGGCTGTGGTCCGCGCCGCTTCGGTGCAATCCCCACGGCTTCTGCACGGCTTTGCGCCGCTCCCCATCCACCACGAGCACTTTCCCAGCGTCACACGCACAGCACTTGACATCCCGGGCAAAAGCGTGGCCGGAAGTTGTCACCAGGCTTACGGGGGCTCTGGGACCTTCCACCAGCTTTCTGCCTGCATTACCTACAGCAGAGCTGCTCGGACGAGAAGCTAAATGAAACACAGTTTGTATTCTGGCCTCTGAGGCCTGCAATAACCCGGGGACATTATGAACTGACCATGGGAAATTGAAGAGGGACGCGGCATGAATGGAGAGCGACATTTCTGTGCCAGGACACAGGGACAGATCTGTGGCTGAGAGTTCTGAATACACAAAATACAAGTTAAGGGGGACCAGGGGAAGATCCGGCTGTGTTTCTTATCAAACTCAATTATGATCCTTTCATACTTTGCGAGGCTAGAAAATGAAATTCTGCATTACCGAAACTATTCCCGGGATAGCAAAAGTCATTTTCCAACAATGCAATTATTTACAAAAAGCACTGAGTTGGCTAGACTGCAGAATTAACGGGGAAATGACACTGGGCTGTGACCCAGTGAAAGTGCATGAGAGATCCTGGGGACACCAAAGGCACTTGTGACATTTATTGAGCATTTACTCTCCGCTGGACACCAGGCGGGAGCCGGAGAGACAGCTAAACGTAGCCTGTGGCTCCCACGCCTGAGAGGCAGCCAG
This sequence comes from Scalopus aquaticus, assembly GCA_004024925.1. NCBI lineage: Eukaryota > Metazoa > Chordata > Mammalia > Eulipotyphla > Talpidae > Scalopus > Scalopus aquaticus. The sequence goes on along the minus strand of PVIJ01014425.1, from coordinate 4,502 downwards.
GATGGGGACCAGCAGGTAAGCGCTACACGGCCCTGAGCTCAGCACCTGGCTGAGGACACAGAGTGTGGGGAGGTGCCCGTGGTCACAGTTACTGCAAGATGTCTCCAAACGCCCAGAGCCAGGGCACTCCAGCACTCCCTGCGAAAACACTGATTACCTAGAATTCCTTCAGCAGGCAAGACACTTCCCTTCTGCCCGGCACTCCCCCTTTTAGAGTGAAAATTGGGGTGGGCTTATGAGCAGCTGCAAACAGAAAATCATAATCATAATTCCCAAACATATTTAACACTCAGGGTTTCCCCCATTAAGTTATTTCTCAGCCCTGACTTTGCTGTACGTGTGTTTCTGCAGCATAACTCAACGGTGGCTTGGTCCCTAACTGGAATTACCTGCAGGGCACTCTGGATTCCTTGACCTAAATCCCACCTTAGCAAGTCTATTTGTATTTGGTGACGTCACTAGTTACTAAAGCTCCTCTCGCGCCCATTTAGCGGAAGCACCCACTACTCCTTGCAGGCCTGCCATCGGACACCCATCATCTTCGCGGAGGGAATGAGCCAAGGCAGCTCTTGCCAAAGAACTGAGCCGCCTCTAAACCGTAAAAGCAAGAGTTAGTCTGTGCCCCCGAGAGCTCCATGCCCAAAGCCCGGACACACCACCTGCAGCTGTGTGGCCCGTCCCCGCGCCTCGGGGTCCTCACCTGTGAAACAGGACAGCTGCTGAGGGAGCCGCCCGAGAGAACAGGCACCGCTCATTCTGGAGCCACCACCTGCTGGGCTCTCCACACGTACCCATGAAACCTCACACCAGACCTCTATGGGGCGGTGAGGACCATCCCCAGGCCCAGGTTCTCGGCCACCACAGGCCAAGTTCTGGGGTGGTGCCCTCCAGCAGGGCAGGCCCCCTACCACCGGAACACACACACAGCCCCACGCCCGAGTGGGCAAGGAGAGCGGCCTGGAAGGAGGCGCCCAGGGAACAAAGACTCTCGGGGAGACTGGATGACAACGGGGCTGTATGTTCTCCCTGATGTACTTTTTTTTTTTTCACAAAATAAGTGTTCTTTATATAATCACATACGTGATGACAAAAAATTTGAAAAGCTACATACATTTGCTCCCTCTAACACACTTTCAAAGGCTCCATTTCACGACGACGAATGCCTTTTGCAGGTAGCCCCTTCAATCTTCCTTTTGAAAGTGCTGCGAAAGTTTCTTTAATGTGATCAAGTACTTGCTTGCGCTGTAAGAATGAGCCTCTGTCTCAACGAAGGCATCCAGTTAAAGCTTCTGTAAATACTTCTTAACCGCCTGACTGAACTGCTGAAAACAAGGGTGACTGGCCAAGGACACGCCGTGGTGGAGGGGACAGGCCTGCTCTGCCCTCACGCACGGTCGAGTTAGAGACAGATTTATGAGACTTGCAAGCAAGAGATGGAGCTGTGAACGTAACACAGTGGACCCCCATCTAAAGGAGGTGCGGGGTTGGCAGAGTGCCCCAGCCCCAGACCACAGCTACAGGACCCAAGACGTCTGGTCTGCAGAACGAGGGTGGGGGTGGGTGGGTGGGGGGCCTGGCTGGGATCAGACGGGGCCGTCGGCCTTGGGTTTGGGGACGTACACGTGTGTCAACACCAGCGTTTTCCGGTCAGCATCTTCTCCTACTGATAGTCTCCGAATAAATCTGTTTTATTGTCGGAATAACTCACTATTTCTGTTTGAGATCAAGGTGTTTAATACTAGGTGAGATCACTCAATTAGTAAAATTAAAGGGCCAAAACAAACAGGGAAAATGAGTCTATCAAGCATAACCAATGGATGAATGGAAATGCTCAATTTCCCTAATGAGCAAAGAATAAGAATTTAAACAAACAGGTACAGTGGCAGTGTGGGATAGCAGATGGCGTACCCATCATCCAATCCCCACAGGCTACCTTCTTGTCCGCTTCTGACTTCCATGCTTCCCCCAACCTCAGAAGTCAGGCCTGGCCATGGGACATAGTTCTGGCCAATGATGTGTGAGCATAAATCTGCTGAAGTCACCCTAACTTGCTTTTTTTCTCCTGCTTTAAAATCTAATCAGGTAGAGCGAGTGGCGGCAGCCACTTTGTGGTCATGAGGAAAAAGGCCAGTGAATTGCAGAGATGCTGTCTTGGGCTCCTGAAAAATGGCAGCAATCCTTTGCCTCTGGGTTTCCTACTATGTGATTCAAATTCCAATGTGTAAAGGCTTTAGTTAGGCAGACTTAGTTACTTCATCCAACAGACAGCATGGCTCCAGACTCTACCAAGATGGTGAGCAAAAGAAAAAAAGGCCTAGTCTCGTAGAGTTCCCTTGCACCACAGAGGAAAGCAAGCTTGATCACTGCAGATAACACCAAGTGTCTATTCAGCAGCCGAAACAACCAAAAGTTAGTGCAAAATATAGTATCCGACGTTGGCAAAGACATGTTAAAAGTGTTACCCTCGAGCACACCACTGCATTGGAAATCAAGCAGGTCACATGTTTCCCTTATCCACAAGTAGCCCTTCTCCAGGAATTACATGTCTTTTAGGCCGGGCATGGAAACTCACTCGGAAGCCCTGCCAATCATTATTGCTGGTCTACTTAAAATTTTATCTTCCAGAAAAACATGTCATTGCTAAGAGAAAAATGCTTTTAGAAACATTTGCCAAATTTGCCTTTGCATGTTTAAATTTTCTAAGAGAAGCCATAAATTAAAGCTGCCCATAAACTACTGCTAATGGTTCCTTCGGCTTCGGGCACAGCTCCCTCCTCCCGCTCCATAGGGTCTCTGCACCCTCTACACGGGCAGTGGTGAAAAGCAAACAGAAAAGCAGTGGTTGTATACAAAACTTGTGTGTGTTAGTTCTTCGAGTGATGTGCCTATTGTTCCATGTCCTCATAAAATACTTCCGTGTGGTTTTTATTTGAAATTGGACCCAAAAAGGGCAACAGTCTGGTTCCCTCCCCAACACGAGCACCCCAACGCTACCTAAGAAAACCCATGACATCCGAAGTGGGCTATGCTACTGACCATTTCAGGCACTTCCCATGTATCCCGACTCTAAAACGGACACCCGCTCCGTCCCGATTAAGCAGCTGAATGACACTTGCACGCCGAGCTTTCCTTTTCCACGAAGCCACCCTCCGAGGAGCTGCCCAGACTCAGCAGCTGCCGTCGCCGCTGTCTGTCTGCTCCCCAGCCCTGTGGACGCTTCGGCTGTGGCCGTGGACTGTGGCATGGGCCGGCGCTGTGGGCTCTCTCAACCCCATGACCTCAGAGAACTAATTCTTAGCAGGAAATTTTACTTTCCGGGTGACTGCTTCGCTAAAGGAGCACACCTGTACAGAAAACCTGTGTCTCGGAATGAGGGCTTTGTTTGCGCCATCAGAAAACAAACTCACTATTTTTCTGGAAGCATCTTCTAGGACAAATAAGACCGACTGTATTACCAGTCTTCCAGAAGACAGAATTTCAAGGCTAATCATGTGCTGGGTAAGCACAGACATTACTAGTTCCTATGCTGTGTGAATTCGATAGGATGTGGCAACCTGATATAACAGAAAACAAAAGATGAGATTGTATTTACTCCAGCTAAGTCCTTTCAGATAGAGAAAGCAGCAGCAATTTTACAATAACACTGTAACGTAGGTTCCGGTATGAACACGCAGAATAAGACAGCAGAACTGATCACACAACTCACCTTGGAGCTGCGCGCGTGCACACTTGTGAATATGAATGCAGCTAGGAAACTAGGTTAACTGTGCAAAGACCCAATAAAGGCAGCTTAACTAAGCAAAGGTGCTACAACCGTAAGACTCCGGAGAGCACGTGAACCACCCGTTTTCCTTTCCAAGCCCTGCACGTAATAAATGGTTGCATGTAACAGATTAACACTTGGTGGTCCGCTCATGTATTAGTACGTGTTCATCTAGTGTCCGGTTTTTCACGCCACGGTGGATTGATTGGGAACTATGAGGAGCTATTTCTTTGATCGTCCTCAGTCTAGAAGCTTTACACACTGTTTTGGTGAAAGCGTGAGGTGTTTTATGAGAGATATTACAGTTTTTTTTACTATCCAGGAGTTCAGGAGTTGTGTGTGTTTTCTTGAATGCGTCTACCATTCATGCGGTGGCACAGAAAATGGCCGGCCCCAAGGGCTGGTGAATTTAAAGGGCACCAGCACACAAAGTGTTAAGTTGTGTAGCAAAACTTTAAATAGGTGAGTTATATGGTTATGTGAATTACAGCTCAGCAAAACTGTTGGGGGTGAGGAACACTGTGTGTGTGTGTCCCTCTGAAGTCCCATCGGAACCTGCCCCAGCGGGCAGCACGTGGCCTGGACACAGAAACCAACTGGGGGTCTCCCTGGTGGCGCAGCGGTTAAGCGCTGCGCTGTGGAGCTGTCGGCAGCGGCGAAGCGAGTTCGACGCCCGGCCGGGGAGATTCCCACATGGTGCGGCAGACCTCTCCTGCCTCGCCCGCTGCTCCCCTCAGCA
>PVIJ01014424.1:0-40869 GCA_004024925.1 Scalopus aquaticus | reverse complement strand
GTGCTGGGTGCTGGATGAGCCGCTTTCTTTAGGGAACGTGTTCTCCTAAACAAGCCTGTTCCTGTTGCTTTATTTTGTACAAAATGTGTGACTGTGTCCCCTCGGGGCAGCACCCCAGCTGCACGGCCCTGCCCTCTGGCACTGGCCGAGCGCCAGCCGTGCTGGTCTCAGGAGCCGGCGCCTCGCGCAAGCGCCGCTTCCCGGTACAGCCCTGGAGGGCAGGCCCGGCCCCGCTCAGGACGAGCCCGGCCTCCCTCCCTGCCGAGGGCCGCCTGCGGGTCCAGGGCAGCTCGGAGTCGGCCTCTGCCAGGCAGGGGACCGGGAGAGGCGCGGACATGCCCCCGGTGCCGGCGAGTCTGACGCACGGACAGCAAGGCCCGGAGGCCGAGCAGCGGGTGTGGCCACCTGCGCCCGCCCCTGCCAGCGCTGGGCCGGGCGCCCGGTCGAGCTGCGGCGATGGAAGCACCCCGCGGGCTCCAGCCCAGGGAACTTAGATCCCCGATGCCTCTGTGACCCCAGGGCACGCCCCACACCCTCTGGGCCCGGCCCCTCGCCCTGCATGGGCGCGGTGAGCGTGAGCTGAGCTGGCCTTCGCAATGGCCGCGTAGGTGAAGGCCCAGGGTGCCCCTCAGAGCCTCCCGTCACTGTTGCGGGGTCGCATAGAATAAATCTACAGATGGAGGAAAGTTCCAGAGGTGGTTTTCCAACTAGAAAGGGCAGGGCCCCGGACTTGACATCTCCCTGTCTCTTGTCTCCCCATCTCTGGGTCTCTCCCTGCTCCCTGCCCCTGCCCCTCCCGGCAGGACCTCCTCCGGGCAGAGCCAGCTGAGGCTCCGGGGGCACAGTGGGTCAGAGACGGTGCCCCTGCCTTCCGGGGGGCGGCAGTGGATGGCCCGAGGTCTCCCTGGGCAGCCAGGGGCCCCCGCGGGCTCCCACCGGCGCTGGCCTCGGAGAGCGCGGCTCCCTCTGAGGACACACCCACCCGCAGAGGTCAGTGCCGGCTTCGCGGCACAAACCGTCACCCACGCCTCGCACCGAGAGTCTCCGCTCCCCAGAGCGACGCTTGTTCTTTCCTTCGGAGCGAGAGCAGTCTGGGTCTGGGGGTTCGCAATCAGCGGTGTGTGCGCAGCACCTCAAGTGTCCTTTTGGCCGTGGGATTAGTGAAACAGACACTTTTGTCCTTGTTATCTAATTAGCTCTGTCATTTATTGAATTCTGAGTTCCCCAGTCAAAATGAAAAGACCTTTCCTGAGTTATTATTAAACCATATGCTAATCTTCATTTCAACACAATTAAATTTTACTCTGGTCGCTTTATTTTTTTAATTGAAAAAAATGTCAGGGACTGAATTGTCTCTAACACAAATGTCTCTTCTCAGACATGAAGGTGTTGGCGGGGAAATAAAATCCAGACGTCTCTATGCTACCCTGCCTCTGCCAGCGGGGAGCTCAGGAAAGGAGAGCAGCTTCCCGGGCGGCGCAGCCCGGAGACCCCAGCTCGGGGAGGGGCCAGGCGCGGAGGCGGCGGAGGACGCAAAGCCCCTGCGGCCTCGTTGCGGGCAGGAGCGCTCTCCCCGGCCCGGGGTCACCGCCTGCCACTTTGAGTGGTTGTGCTGGCGCCAGCCGGCGGGAGAGCCCTCAGCCCCCGGACCCGCGTGGGGTCGCCGGCCTTCGCCCCAAAGCCCCCCTCCACACCCCAGGCTGAGGTATAGGGTTTCCACGCGGTAACGGAGACGCGGCCAGGACGCCCCTCCTGAGCCGTTTTTCCCCGACCGCGCCCGGTGCGCACCGTGGCCAGGAGCGGCTAGTGCCCGCGCGCGCTGCCGCTGACTTGTCGTCACCCTGACGCAGGCTCCGCGTGACTCTCTCCCCACGGGCGCACAGCGCTTCAGGTGAGCCCCCAGGCCTGGGACGGCGGGAACCGGCCAGTTCAGCTGCGGATGCTGGCGGGAGCCCCTCGCCCCGCTTAGCAGGAGAGCGGGGAGCGGGGCGTCCGGCACAGGCAGCGCCTCCCCAGTGGCCAGTCCGGGCCTTTCAGAGCCCAGAGTAAGAAGGGTTTGGAGTGGAATTTGGGGGTTTCATTCATCCCCTGAATCCTCAGCAGGGCTGTGTGCCAACACTGCTGGAGGGAAAGCTAGTGGGAAAGCAGCCACGGGGGCCGCAGAGACGGTGGCCAGTGGGCACAGGGGACCCCAGAGTTGGGGGCAGCAGAGGTGGGGGGCAGCACACGCGGCGGGCGTCTGACGTGCCGGCCCCTGCTTTGCCAGTTACTGGGAGGCCCGAGGGCAGTCTCGCCTCCCGGCTGTGTGGGCCCGGCTCAGCCTGGCACGGCCGGAGTGCCCCTCCCTCTGCAGAGGCGCCCACCTCTCCCCAGGGAGGCCCCATCACGCCTGGGCACTGGGAAGCTGGTTGCTCTCTGAAGTTGGGGCCTCCAGGAACAGACTGATTCGGCCGCAGCAGGTCCACCTGGGAACACTTGGGGGGGCGCAGCTCCCGGGGCGCATGGCCCGCACCGAGGCAGCTGTCTCTTTGTGCACCCCCGGGCCCCCTTGGGTGCTGGCTGCCCAGGAGGGGACAGGCTTGGGGAGGTGCTGCCCGGGGGGCTCTGAGCACCCGCGGGGGTCAGGCTTTACGCTGTGCGGGGTCAGTGTGGTGGGGGCCGCGTGGTCGCCTGACCGGAGCTTTTAAATGGTTTGTTGATGGAAACGAGAGAGCCGGCAGACGGCTCGCAGCGCCCTGTACTCTCACGCCTGCGTATTTGCTGGGCGTGCCTGAGACGGTCTGGCCGGGGAGAGCAACGGAGGGACGAGGCAGAAAGCCGGGAGTCTGCAGGCCTCACCTGAGGCCGGAGCCACACGCCGGCCCAGGACGGGCGGCCCAGGACAGGCGGGAAGCAGAGGTGCGCTGGGCTTCGCGCCGGGGCCCCAGCGGCTGCCGGGTTTCTAGCTGCGCGGTGGTCTCGCAAGCCGCCTCCTCAGGCGCGTCTCCAGCGCGAGAGGCCCTTAGCCAGCTGTGTCTGGTGTGACAGACCGAGGTGCCCACCGGGCGTCCCCCCCGTCACTGCGGGGAGACCGTCTGTTTCCCCCTCGCTGGACACACTGTAAAGCTCACTCCTCGTGGCCGTGCCCTCGAATTCGTGGCAGGAGACAGGGCCTGGCTGACCTGCACAAAGCACCACCCCGTTGGGCGGCGCCTGGGGAAGGGAGCGAGGCGCTGTGGGGGCGGAAGGACAGGCCCCTTCACGGTGGAGCGCCGCGGAGAGGCGAGCAGCGCCTGCTTCCAAGGAGAGAAGGGAGGGAGGGGGAGGGGAGGAAGGGGGGAGGCGGGACGGGAGAGGAAAGGCGAAGGCGCCTGTGCGCGTGTCAGCAGGGGGCGGCTCAGCTCGGTGCTCCCCGCCCGGGCGAGGCCACCCGCGGGCTTGCCCCGGACGCCCCGACCCCGCGCCACAGCCGTCTCCAGCGGGAAGGCCGCTCTCCGCTCCGCCCGGAGCCGTGTTTGCCCAGTTCTCTCAGCGCGAGGCCGAGTCAACATTTGCCAAGCGCAGCAAAGCTCCGGAACCTGAACAAACACACCGGGCGCCCGAGAAGAGGGGTCCGCGGCCAGGTCTCCAAACAAGGCCCCAGACGTGAAGGGAGGCGGGTGGGGGAGCAGGGCCGCAGGCGGGCGAGCCCCGGCCCCGCCCCTCCCGCCCGCAGGTCTGGCGGCTGCACGGCCCGCAGCCGCCCGGGAGTACCAGGCTCCTCTCTCCAGGGCCTGCGGAGCGTCCCTCCGTGCAGCGCGGCCGCTGCGCCCGGGCAGAGCCTGAGGCCCCGCATCTGGGGGCGGCGGCTCCGAGCTCACGGCAGGCAGCGCCGGGGCGCCACATCTGCTGGGCCGGCGGGGTCCAGCAGGGGCAGGACACAGACGTGCAGGGGGTGGGGGGCAGGCGCGCGGCGGCGGCGACCAGGCCCAGGCTCCGGCCTGACGCTGACCCGCAGCCCCGCGCTGCCGCCTCCCATTTGATCGCAGTGAACGTCACGGTGAGCTGGACAGAGCAAGGGGCAGGCTCTCGGGTTCAGGGGAATCCTTTCCAACGCTAAAAGCAAAGAAAATTATCCTTAAATCATTAATGTCATATTTAATTACAGAAAAATAAAATGTTTTCTGTACCAATTTACTATAAATGTTGAAAGGTATACCACATAATTGGCAAAAAAGAGCCTCACGAGATAGAAAATGTTAATTTCTTTATATATAAAGCAAATTTACAAATCCCCACAAAACAGAATAATGAGCAACTCACAAGAATAAACAACGACAAGAGGCGAATCATAAACAGCTAATAAACAGATAAGGCGATGTTCAAACTCAGTTATGATTAAAGGGAGCTAATTTTAAACAGTCGTGAATTTCATTTGTTAAGCCGCCACATTGAAAATATGTGCATTTTAAAAATATTTTCTGAAGTTGGTGGAAATACAGAGAGAAGAGCACGAGGACACACTTGTGGTGACGCTGGAATTGGCAGGAGGATTCTGGAAGGCGGTTTGGCGGTCGCTGCTGCGCTTTCTAGGGCGCCACGGCCGGCCCCCGCGGGCCACGTCATCCGTCCGCTCTGCTCGTCGGGCGGACGTCGACGGTGTTTGCTCAATTTTAAACTCGTTGCCGGATCCTTTAGTCCTCAGCCCTCTCAAGCCCAGTGAGGCGGGGACTTGCCGAGCACCTTGCCAACGGGGCAAACAGGACAGGGCTGAGCCCCGTGAGGGAGAGAAGCCCCGACTCAGGCCTTTCCGAAGCCCGAGCCCAGGGCTGGCCCAGCGCCACCGGCCTCACAGAAGTGCCCCCAGCTTCCCTGTCAGTGGCCAGAGAGGAAAGGCAGACTGGACATGCACCTGGGACGGGCTTGGGACAGAACCTTTGAGCCACAGAACTTCAAATGAGAAAGTGACGGTGTAGTCTACTGGACGGCCGATGACAGACAGGAGAGGCCGCCCAGCTCTCCGCACGCCGAGCTGTCGGCGCACAGGAGGGCTCTTACTGGTGTGCTTTTATGTTTTCAGTCCAGGTTTCTCGTGCAAAGGAACATTTCACTTCTGTGAAACTGCACACACAAATATAAGTGCACACACCCCTCCCCACAGCAAAGCGCCAGCCCCGGAGCTCAGAGCCGCCTCACCCGGCGCGCCGCAGGCACCCAAGGCCCGTCCAACCCGAGCTGGGAGGACCCGGCTGGCCATGAGACAGGAAGGGGGAGTGGTGCTGGGGGAGCCACCAGCCCCCCAGGCTGGGGAGAACCAGGCCACGGAGGCGCTGCTCCCGGCTCAGGTGACCCGTCGCCAGCTGTCCCCGGGCTGGAGGCCAGAGGGCCCAGGCCTGAGATGCTTGAAGAGAAAGAGGCCGGCCGACGGCACAGCTACCGGGACAGGGCAGGCCCAGGGCCCACGGGGAGGGCAGAGTGGGCGTCCGAGGTCTTCACGCTCGGGAGGGAGCACACCCGGGAGCGGGGCCCGGCTGGACCTGCCCCGGAGAGACTCTGGGCTGAAGGAGGAGCCCAGCTGACCGCGGACGGGTCCTCACTTGTCAGGCCCAAGTGGGGGGCTCAGAACAGTCCCCACAGCCTGGCAGCCGGGGCTGCCGACACCAGCTCGGGGAGTCGAGGGATGAGCTCGTGTCCGGCCTCGCTGTCCTGCCACCGTGTCCAGCCGAAGAGCCAGAGGCCGCCCGTGCAGCTGCGCGGGCAGGTGGGGGCTGAGGCAGGAGGGAGGACCCCACCCCCCCCATCGCCTGCCTGGGGCGGGCCTCGCGGGGAGGGAGAAGCTTGACTGCCGGGGGGCCCAGGTGCGCGGCATTAGCTGCGTGGGGAGGCGCCTATGACTGGGGGAGGCTCCCTTCTGGCTCCGAGAGTTTTCATTATCCGGGAGCTTGAGGAAGGGACAAGGCTCCCCTGGCTTTTATCCAACAGGCGGGGGCAGGGTAATGAAAGAGGCAGCAGGGTTCTCTGCCCTGCCGCCATTAGATTTAATGACAGACCCCTGAGGGCCTGCGCGGGCCTGATGGCGGCACCCGGGGCAGGGCGTGGGCGTGTGAGTGGGCGCACCTGGGCCAGGAGAGACCCTATAAGGGCGGCGCCGCAGAAGCAGCTGCGGAGAGAGCAGAGCGTGGAGCAGAGGACTGTTAGGGGTGCAGCAGGCAGACCCCGAGACAACACCAGAGAGCCCCAAAAGAGTGAAGATTTGCCAGGGGCTGGAGGCCTGCCAGCCCCCTGGCCCACCGGCCCCGCGCCTGTCCTGCAGCCGCCGCCTCACCACCAACGATAATTAAAAGCCAAAAGCCGCTGAGGGCTCCAGGGCTCCGCCGCCCCCTCCGCCTGAATCACAGGAGGCTGCACGGTGGCTGCACAAGGGGCTACCAACCCCCTATTTGAAGGAATAGAGGAAAAGAACGATGTCTACCCACGGGGGAAAGTCAGTGCGAAAGAGGATGGTGACCAGCACGGGTGTGCTGACTGGTGCGTAATAGGGAGTGGTGGGGACTGCGGCGAATCCAGACTCAGGTGAGACTCATATCGCACTCTAGCTAACAGATGCTTCATAGAAATTCAAACACAATTTTGCCAAATGTACTACATTTTAATGAGAATCCAGAAATCTGAGTTTTTATGCAAAGTACATGCTTTTAGGACCCAATTTCTTTTTTGCTCCCAAAACATTTCACAGCCAGCACAGAGGAACAAATAAACTCATCCGTCCGTGAGATGTCGCTGCACTTGCTTCAAGTGAGATGTCATCAGAACAGCAGTATTCACACCAAACGTGTTTCCTCCCTTCTACTTTTCACTCCCTGTTGGTGTGTTAGCGTCGCATGTAACACGAGCAGTTTGCTCCTGCTCTTGCAATGCTCTCAGGCAGGAACTCTCGGGACTTATCAGTAAAAGCTTTTTAGTAAAAGAAAAACCGCCACGTGAGGATGTTGGTGGCCACTTGCTGCTTCTTGCCCTTTCTCGCTTAATTTCCGCACTTTTCCAAATGAAAACGAACGGGTGCGTCATCAGCCGACGCGTGACTTCGCACTCCAAGGCGAGGAAGAAAGCGTCGGGGCGTCCGACGGCGCGAGCAGAGAGAACATGATATTATTTGAATAACATTATTCTTCCTCGGACTGTGGGCTGCTAATGGCTGTTCTATAGACAATAAAGCCTGCTCACCCGTGAAATTCCTTTCCGCGACCGGGCTCATCACGGAGGCATTAGAGCCCCGGCGGACGCCAGGAAGTGAGCGATCCAACCCCGCGTGCTACAGGGGAGAGTCTGTCAAATATCGGCAGGAAAGGGGACCGCGGAGCAAACAGGTGCTGAGCGTGTAACCCGAACCTGATTTCTCCGCGTCTGCTCACTCCCAGGCGATGAAAGAAACCCAGGACGCCACGCTTGTTTCCTCCACACTCTTCTGCCCTCTTAGAGGCCTACTGGCTGTTTTGGGGGAGACTTGCCGTGTTTGGCGCCCAGGCAGACCCTCGCTGGGGACGTCTCCGCCCTCTGCGCTGGCCCTCCAGCAGGTGACCCAGACAGAAATGCGGCTGCCGACACCTGCCACACGCCTGCTCAGTCCGGCTGGAAGCAGAGCTCGCCGTGGGCGGGGGGCCGCTCCCCCAACTACAGGCCGCGCCCCAGCACCTGCAGGGCGCTTGCTCTGGGATAGTTCTGGGACTGCAGGAGGCTGCACAGAGGCGACCGCGGGTGTGAATAATCTCGTGTGGACACAGGACCAAACCCCACGCTCTTCCCTCCACACCCCGCCTGCCCTGCGGTTCGGGTCTCGGCCTGTGACTGGAGATCAGAGCCCATGGCTCGGCTTATTCTGACTGTCCAGTAAGAAGGGGCGTGTTGAATAATTGATGTTGATAGATAGGACGGCATGGAAGGTGCCAGCCCCATAGAGATTGCCTGCCCTAAAGAAGACGCTTATTCAGCACTAGAAATGCACCCCCCACCTCCCCGCGCCGTCCCTGCCCAAGTCAGCCCCGCCCCCACGCCGCGCCCACCCCCACGCCCCCTAAGGCGCCCTGTTCCGCCCGTGGGAGTCTCGGCAACGCGGTGGTGACAGAGCAATGGTCGTTTGCTCCATCGCCTCCGTGGGCGAGTCATCCATTCCCAGCAGCTGCGGTTTTGGCCACTTCACGGGGGCCCGAGAGGGGTCTGGCCAGCGGGCGGGAGGACCCAAGGGGCGGCCTCACGAGAGACTTGGAGATGCGACCCCCACCGACCGCAGTTGAGGGACACGCTGTCCGCCCTGCAGGAAACGCCTGCGCCTTCCAGGAGCCCAGGGACGCTGAGTGAGGCCGGCCCGGGGCTGGTCGGGAGCGGAGCCTGGGGCCGGCCGTGCTGGTTCCCACCCGCAGGTGAGCCTGCCCGCCCGGGGCTGCGCCGTGGGCTTCTGTCTCGCTCATTCATTTCGGTTTTGTTAGAGCCTTTGTTTCTTTGATGCTCAGATATTGTACCACTTGGCTCTAAAATCTACATTAGAAGAGCATTAATTAAAGGCAGACACATTGCAATGGAGACAGTGTTAAAATTATGCTTGAAGGTACAATGTAATTAATTTTGTACGAGGGAAACATGAAAGAGAGAGAATGGAGCCGAGAAGCCCGCGCAGACACAAAATGATAATGAGAAATACAATTGCAGATTAGACAAAATAAGAAAAGACATATGGAGCAATTAGACTTGGGGGGCAATCAAAACAAAGGGTCCCCTGCTAGGAGCACGTGAGACTTCAGTGGCGAACACGGAGCCTGCCGGGGTTCCCGGGAGGGCCCGCCCGCGGGGGAGGCGCCGTTGCGGGGCTGGCGCGCGGGCCGGCGTGAGCCTCCGGCTTCGGAACAGCGCAGGAAGGACCTGCAGGTCGGCAACTGGCTTCTGACGTCCACAGAAAACGGAATAAAAGATGAGCACAGGTCCAAAAAATTCCTGCGCCTGCTTATAATCAATTCCCGAGCGCGCCCAGAGGCGGAGCCGTCGGGAGCTGCGGCCCCTCCACCCCTCCCGGCTCGTCGCTGTTTGGGCCACAAGTGTGAGAAAAGGTGTCAGGTGTGTGTGTGTGTCAGCGTCGCTCTCTTTATACCTGTGCGCACTTCCAGACACACCTAAACACGCGCCGCCCCCGCCCCCGCGCAGTCTCGGCCCAGCCTCGTCCCTGCCGGCGGCTTTCCCCACAGTTCTTCCCACCGACGTCTCTCCAAGTTTGCAGTGTGACTTGCAGGGAAACTTTGGGGCCCTCCGCTCATTGTATGTGAGTGGAGTCCCTGTTAACGGGGCCCCACTGTCCCCGAGACAGGCTCCCGGGAAGTCCCACCCCCGTTTGGGGAAAGCGCCCCTCCCCAGGAGGCGTGAAAGCGCGGGGCAGTGAGAGCGGGGCAGTGCCCGCCGGGGCAGTGAGAGCGGCTGAGCGCCCGGGGAAGAGGCTGCCGTTTGAAAGGCGTCACCTTCTCCGGATCACTGCCCCGCCGGGAGAGGAAGCGGCGCTCGCCAGGTGTGGGACAGGAAAGACACGCTTGGGGCCCCAGTGCTGAAGGGAGAGGGGGCCCCAGGAGGAGGGGGCAGGCGGGGGCCGGGGCAGAGCAGCCGAGGGGCCGCCGGCCGAGGGCAGCGGGAGCCTGCAGGGGGCAGCGCCGGCAGGGCGTGCCCAGCGCGGGGGCTGGGCGACAGCGGAGGGAGGTGCCCGGCCCCGACTGCGGTGTGGACACAGCAGGGACGCGCCCAAGGCCTTGGTCTTTGATCCAGAAAGAGACGGCCGCCCGGTCCCTGGGCCCCATGGGCCAGCCCCACGAGGAGCCGGCCGGAGAGGAGCGGGGGACAGAGGGGTGCGCCTGGGGGAGGCGTGGGATCAGCTACTTCCAGCGGCTTTCCAGGTAGAGACGCCAGATTTGCTGAGGGCCCCAGGGTTCAGTTGCACAGTGATAGGAAGTGGCTTTACAAACTCCTATTTCTGAGTGCCTGGCATCGTGCGACTAGTCGGAGGGTCCCTGGGAGGATGGGGCACCAGGAGGCTGGTCACCGCGAGTCCCTGAAAGGGGCCTGCCATAGAGCAGGCGCCTCTAGTGGTGGGGAGGTGAACTGCAGCTCTGCACCCCGCATGCTTCCTCGGCAGGTGGAGGCAGCGGAGAAAAATATCCCTGATCAAAAAACTCAAATTACAAAAACACGAGCGAGGGGGATTACTATTTTTCAGAAAACACAATGTCATATTTATTCCACTTTCTGTGACTTATTAAATTCCCCGCTACAGTAATTATAGCCATGTATTGTTAGAACGGTATAAATGCTGAGAAACTTATTACTGTCGGAGATGATTATTAAAACTACACAGTTTTGCCTACAGACTAACACAAGCAAAAATGAAAGTTATTAAAACTCGCTTTTAGGAGGCTGCTGTGTCCTTGGGCTGAGCTCTACGGCACAGTAAGAAAATGCTACTCCGATAATTTTCGTTTGCAGTATGTTTATTAACAGCAGATCTTGTCCCCACCAATTAATCTTTGCAAATTTGCTCCTCTTTCTGAATCAGGACAGAGTTTTCAGGTTTCATGCAATGCATGAAAATGCTTCTTGATCTGTTCTGTGCTGTGTTTCTCTAAGGAAGCCAAGCAAACTTCAACGAGGTCAAGATAGTTCACCACCACAAAATGATTCTTGAGGGAAAATGTAGTCACCATAGTGAGCTTGACAGTCCTCCTGCCCATTCTTGCTCTCCCCCACCCGTCTCTCCTCCCTCCTCTCTCTGTCTCTGTCTCTGTCTGTCTCTCTCTCCTCCTCGCTCTCTTCCATCCCTCTCGGCGAGGACATTCCTCGTGACAGACACGTCCAGGGGACACCGGCAGGCGCCCCGTGTCCAGGCCTCTTCTCAGGTCACCTTGCTCCATGGTGAGGCCTGGCCAGCAGTGACAGGGCGTGAACTTGGCCTCTCTGAGTTCCCTTCAGGGAACCAGAATGATTTCAGGTGGAGGGGCTGGGACCGGCAGCTTCAGCCAGGACAAGAGCAGAAATAAACATCATCCGGCCCAATATCTGCGTTTTGCTGCCGTGAGAAGCAGCTTCTAGTCTAGAAAACTCCCGGCCGATGGCGGGGATTCCACTCGCTCTGGCGGAAGCTCCGTCTGGATTGCCGGTTGCTCATCTGGGGAGCAGTGAATCTCAGGGAGCCCCTGCTCTTGTAAGAGTGGTCCCCCAAACATCTGTGGGGTGTGTTGGGAAATGCTAAAACATTCAGGGGGTCAGGCCCAGCGGATGGGTTCTGCACAGGGGCTGGCCGGGAAGGCAGGGCTGGGAACAGCCCAAGGGCCGCGGCAGGTGTGGGCGCCTGGGCCACCCCACAAGGACATTTCCAGCCCGTGCCCCCTACTTTAGCCATTTGTCCTGCATGTCCGGGCCTTCCGGGCTTCGTCGATGAGCTTGCTCAAGGGGAAGCACGCGCATCTCTGAGAAAATAAGTTAATCACGGCTTTTAATGTGCCAAACCAGCAGACGCAGGGGGCCCTGAGATGTGAGCGCCATTCCAGGAGCAACGACAAGCCGGCGGCTGCATCCTTCGCTGGATGGCAAGCGCCAGATAAGGCGCCTGCCGGGCGCGGAGATCACACGCGGCTCCTCTCCGCCTGTGCTAGCGCAGAGCGGGTTTGAGGAAGGTCTCCCCACTCTCCTGGAGAATTGCTTTTGCCCCAAGAATTACATTTCCAAATTAAGATGGTTTCCCTGCTGTGGCTTACTTCGGGGTAACGGACAGAGCAGAGGCGTTAGAGGTTTTCATGGTCTGTCAGTTTGACAGTCAAAATTCTAGTTTGCTTGTTTGGCTGCTCTGTTAGCTGTTGAGATGCGGTGGCATGTCTAATAAAAGTGGGTACTGGCAGGCAGACCTTAGGACTGCCCATCCTTTTTATAAATTAATGACTAAAATAAAATAATGACTAGGTGATTTGTAGGGAAACAAGCTAGAAATCTGGAAGCAGATGTATTTGGGGCAGTGGAGAAAGACATCATTCATTGTAAACCTTTGCCAAGGAAATATTTTTTTAAGATTTATTTATGTATACAAACTGGGGTACAGGCCAGAGGCGTGGGGCGGCGAGAGGGTTCACCAGAGACAGAGTGGGGAGCAGCACAGGCAGATGGACTGAAATACACTGCTGAGGGGAGCAGCGGGCGAGGCAAGAGAGGTCTGCCGTGCAGTGTGGGAATCTCCCCGGCCGGGCGTCGAACTCGCGTGGCCGCTGCCGACAGCTCCACAGCACCAGGGAGACCCTGCCAAGGAAATTTTCAACCCATCTCCACAATTCTACACCCATAAAAAAGCACCTTAAAGTAAGCTTATATAGCCCTTATATAAAATTATGGTGAGAGAAAATAAAATGCTTTTTCAAAGACAGTTTTTAAAAATAAAAAAAAGACTTTTTTCCTTCAGCAATTTTATTTTATTATTGTCATAGATTAGTGTGTGTCTTAGGGACAGTGTGATCTGCGCACACCTGGTTACTTTACACACGTCAATAAGTCGCTCTGCAGGTGCCGCCAGTAAGCTAGAAACACGTTTGCATGTGTGTCCGTGTGTGACACAGACACATGTACTCTCGCATGTATACACACGTGTGCACGCACACCCGTGAGGACTGCACACACAGGTTTGCGTGTGCCCGTCTACTTATCCAACTTGAGTTTCAGTGCAAAGATTCACGCTCAGCGTATCTGTGGAAAGACAACCGATTTGTGGGGACCGCATACCCTTGGATTCGGATTTTGAGAGGACGGAGGAAGGCAGGAGAGGTGCCGGCTGGGCCGGTTTCGGCGTCCGGAAGCTGCGACTGAGCCGACGCACTCGTTGTCCAGCCGGTTTCTCCAACGCCCAGGGTCACCCTTTGCTATCAGCCAAACCCCACTTTCTGGAAAATCAAGGCAAAAGTGAGGGGCGAGTCTCTCTGGCTGGAGACCCGCGAGCGGCCTCACGCGCAGCGGCCGCCTCTGCCATCTGCCTCAGCGTTTGATTTGGTGCGTGTGGGCCCGAATCGCCCCGCAGCCCCGCTCTCCGCACACGGACGCTGCGCACACGGACGCTGCGCACGCGACAGGACGCCGAGACAGCACGCCAGGAGCGGAAGCTGCTGCTAAAAATGCACGGTGATGTTCCTTTGCCTTTTGTGCTGATGAATTCAGAGCATTTCTCGTGTTTTAATTTAATCCGGCACTAGACGTGGTGACGCTCGCGCTTCCGCTGCGCGCTCAGGGGGCCTCCCACGGCGCGCGGAGGGGCCCCGTTCCTGCAGGCCTGAGGGAGGCGGGCCTCTGGCACGGCCGCGGCGTGGGCGCGTGTGTGTGCACGCGCGTGTGCAGGTGTGCGGGGGCGTCGGTCTCAGGGCTTTCTCCACGTGCGGGGGATGGGCCGGTGCTGAGCGGGGAGGGGCGGCCTCTGCAAGGAGCGCGCCTGAAGCCACGTTAGTAATTAGGTTGGAAAACTTGGAACGCAACACACGTGCCGACAGCGGCGGCTTCATCGCTTCCGGCAGAGCAACCGGGCGGGATAAACGGACACGCGCGGCGTGGCGTGCGCGCGAGGGCGGCGTCTGCGGCGGGTCCGAACGCTGCCGCTGGCCTAGGGGCCGCTCGGACGCTGCTGTCCCGGCGAGGCCAGACCCGGAGGGCCGGAGGCCGAGCCGC
This sequence comes from Scalopus aquaticus, assembly GCA_004024925.1. NCBI lineage: Eukaryota > Metazoa > Chordata > Mammalia > Eulipotyphla > Talpidae > Scalopus > Scalopus aquaticus. Next base: position 27,192 of record PVIJ01014424.1, on the reverse strand, counting down.
CCCGCAGCACGGCCCTCGCCAAGCTCCGCCCTGGCCAGGAAGACCCCAAAAGCACCCCCGCCCACAGGGCGCAGGGCTTGAGTTGCCGCCTGGCTCCGGGGAAAGGGAAAGAAACCGGCTCTCCTGAGACTCAGCCACACACTGGCTGGAGGAAGGGAAGGCAAGGTCCGTGGCCCCCAAACCTCCAAACCAAGTATTTAACATAAAAATGGGTCTGGAGCTCGTGAAACCGACAGCATCTGGAAGGGCAGCGCACCCTGCTCGGGACCCCGGGCGAGTGCTCTGCGGCGCAGTTCGCCGGCTTTTCTTTTTCTAAGATTGCGTCATTTCTATTAGGGGACCTCAGGTTGTGTGCGATTTAGGGGTGCACCTCCCAGGCCCCCACAGCCCGCTCCCGCCCCCCGGGTGCTGTCCCTGAGCCTCCCACGCCTGGCAGCCTGGAGTCTACATTGAGATTTCGAAGCCAGTTCTGCTCAGTTTTGCCCGTTTCTTTTGTTTCTTTAATCTTCCGTGTGTGAGAGAAGTCACCTGGAATTTGATTTTCTCCTGACTTGTTTTGCTTACTCCCCGTGTTTCACCCCTGAAAGATTTCAAACGGATCCTCTGCACAGATCAGACACAGGAGGAGGGGCCGGAGAGAGGTGGTGAGGCGGCTCCTTTGTCAGTGGAATGAGGTCCAAATATCATTTCATATGAAACAAGTACACTAGTTACATATATCGCTGTTTTAAAGATTTATGTATGCACACAAGAGCTGGGGTGCAGGCCAGAGGTGGGGGCGTGAGAAGACTCCTCAGAGACAGAGTGGGGAGCAGAACAGGCAGATCCACTGAAACACACTGCTGAGGGGAGCAGCGGGGAGACAGGAGGGGTCTGCTGCGCCCTGTGGGAAGCTCCCTGGCGGGGGTCAAACTCGTGCAGCAGTGGCTGCAGCTTCATAGTGCTGAGGCTGACCCCTGTGTCCCGGGGAGGCCCCATTTGCACACTGTTTTATGCATTTGTAAGCATCGAGCCCAGCGACCTGCTGTCATTGGGAACGCAGCGTGGGTGTGGGGAGAGGCAAAGGAGAGAGGCCCGGGACTCGGAGCTGGGACCCTCCAGCAGTGAGCCCCGAGGCTTCTCGAGGGGGACCCAGGGGTCCGCAAGCAGGAGCCTGGCAAAAATAACTGCAAACACAAGGGCAAAACAATAAAACAGGGGGAAGGCAGTTCCCAGCCTGAAGTGCGGCTGCAGAGGCTGGCTGGGTCCTTCCCGCCCGGCTGCACCCCAGCTGTGTGGTCTACAAGCCTCGGGGCGCAGCCAGCCAATCCCATCATCACGGAGAACAGAGCTGCTGTGTGTGTGGGTCACACGCCCCTCCCCTTCCCTTCCTCTTCCCTCTCCCCTGCCCCTCCCGCTCCCCTCCCCCCCCTCTTGCCCCCTCCCCTTCCTCCTCCCCCTCCTCCCTTCCTTCTGCCCTTTCCACTTCCCGTCCTTCCTGCTTGTCTTAATCGCTAGGAACAGGCTGGCAAGGGGCGCGCTGCCCACGAGGGCACGGGGCGGTCGTGGCAGCGAGGTGAGGGGCAGTGAGTGCCCTGGGGGTGTGGCCCCCAGTGCCTGCCAGGTCCCCTGGGAAGCGGCGGCGCTGCCCTCGTGCTGGACGGCGGCCTCGTGTCTCCGCCTCGCCACACCCTGCAGGTCAGACCAGCGGCGCCCCCAGCCCGCCGAGGCCCACCTCGCGCGCCCCCGGAGGCAGGAGCAGGGCACCTGGGCCCTGAATGGGCAGCCGGTGCTGGCGCGGCCCCTGGGGCGGGCCTCGCCCACCTCCCTCGGGGCTGGTTCTCCCGGGAGGCGACTCCGAGTGAGCCCCGGCGCAGGCCACTGGGCCACCCCGCGCCCCCGGCCCTGACGCCTCCCCTCAGGTGCCGCGAGTCCTCGGGCTCGCGCGTGTCCAGCTGTCTGGGCAGCGAATGGGCGTCCACTTTCTTTGCAGCAGATTGTTCAAGAAAACCTAGTACTTTTGCTCACATTGTCGAGGCCAAATAAGCCAAAGCTCAAGTTGTTGCTTCACAATGTGGCTTAATTACGTGAGCGTCATTCCCACCGGGAAAAAAGCTTCGCGAAGCGCGTTTCCCGCTCACCCGGCCCAGAGACAAGTGGGTAATTGCAAGTCCGCCAGGAGCCGGCTGCGCCCGCGAGCGCGAGGGCTTCCCAGGTGGGCCGGAGAAAAGGAAATTGCTCGCCGCCGAGCTGGAGGGCGAGAGCGGGGCGCTCGGGGCCGGAGCGCTCAGGGCCGCGTCTGGGGGGCCGGCGGCGGAGGCCTGGCAGCGCCAGGGCCCACCTCCCGGGCTCTGCCCCCGGCCTGAGTGCTGACCGAGGGGAGGACTGGCCCTTCCTCGGTGAAACCGCTTCCTGCCCGAATGTCTGTGCTCAGGTTTCTGCGCTTTAAACCCCAGCGGAGACGAGGAGCCTTCCCAGGAGACCAACCGCAGCAAGGACAGAGGCGTTTTCGGAACCGTCTACACCACAGGACTCGCTGCGTCTGCCGGGGACCAGGCGGACGTGGGAGCGGGGCAGAGGCAGTCTGGCTGCGTCCTCGGGGCGGACACGCTCCAGCCGGAGACCTCGCCGCTGCGGCCGGGGCCGTGGCCCCCGGCTTGGGGCGCAGACACCCCTCCCCCAGCCTCGCGCCGCACGCCGGGGAAAGCCACGGGGCTCAGACAAGCGGTGAGTGCCTCTCGGTGCGGTCGTGCCCCGGGCCCCCCTCGGCAGAGGGCCTGCTGCCCAGGTGGCCCTGAGCTGGGCTCAGCTGACTGGGGGTCGTGGGCGACTGTGGGTGACCCACGATGGGCTCTCGAGGGGGGTGCAGGGCTTTTTATTTTTATTTTAAAGATTTATTTATTGATGCACACAAGAGCTGGGGTACAGGCCAGAGGGGCGGGGGTAGAGGATTCCCCAGAGACAGAGTGGGGAGCAGAACAGGTGGATCCACTGAAGTCCACTGCTGAGGGGAGCAGCGGGGAGACAGGAGGGTCTGCTGCGCCATGTGGGAAGCTCCTGGGGATCAGCTGTGACAGCTTCGTAGTCTGACACTTAACCCCTGCGCCACCAGGGGGGTCCAATTTTCATTTTTAAATGTACTTGCCTGTCAATTCAGGCAAGTAAGGAGCGTTCCCTTAAAACTTTAGGTCTTTGACTCATCTTGGAAAATGCGGCCTGTGCCCTGGCTGCGGGTGCGGCCCGGATACAGCGTTCAGGCTCAGGTCAGGCCTGAGTCGCCTTCCCCTGCCCCGCCGCGCAGCTCCCAGAAGCCGTCCCCTGGGGTGCGTGTCCACACCTGTGTCTGCAGGGGCCTAGGCCCAGAGGTTGGCGTCGGACACGGCGCCGCGGAGGCTGGCCACGGCGTGGATGGCTTCCCGAGGGGCCGTTGTGGGGCTGGGCGGAGGCTTGGATTCAGGAGTCTGCTCTGAGAGGGGCGGGAAGGCTGGCTGCAGAGCCCCCTAAAAGCAACACTCCACAGAAGACCGGCCAAGGCAGAGAGGGGAACACGGCCAGCAAGGGGCACCCTCCTCGGCACCCAGAGTCCAGCCTTACAGCCCCTTCAGTTTCGGCTTTTGCTTCTTAAATTAAAAAAAGTACTTTTTTGCATTAAATGGCATGCACAGGATTATCCCTTTTACATGGAACGCAGTGGGTCTCTTTCTTATCAGCACGTGTGCTGGCAAGATGCTGGAGCTGAGGGGCGTGCATTTCTGGGGGGTGAGATTTTAGGGGATGATTTTTAATATCTTTCTTTGAAGTTTTCTGCATGATGTGAGTGTTAGATAGTGAGTTGGATTTTTGGACCCAAATATTAAAGCCATTATTCTTAAGCAAATACAGCTATCTCCAATCATCCCAAACTCACCCTGTATAAGCATAGGGGAAAATGTGAACCCCGACTGTTAATGATGCCGTCTCTGGGGGCTGGAATTGTGCACAGGTTTGAAATTTTGCGTTTATGTGTTTTCCGTACCATCCCCAATTAGTATGTGTTAAGTTCCCATTTAAAATGCTAGAAATGGTATTTGCTAAAAGAGCGTGAACATTTCCACACAGATGTAGGCGCAAAGGGCCTGATCCCCGGCGGAGGCCCCCAGCGGAGCCGCCGCGGGCTGCCGACTGCGAGGTGGGGCGCGTCCACCCGTTTAATGGTTACGCTGATGTCCAGTGTGCCCCGCGTCGCTCGGAACGCATTTCCCCCCTAAACGGCCTGTGCAGGTCAATAAATCTGTCCTTTTGCAGAATTACTTCAGCCTCTCCCCACCCACCTAGGTTTTATTTGGAGAGACGGGAGCCTCTGCGCCGCCCCCCCAAGCTAATGTGTTCAGCAGGTATAATCGCCTCCAAACGTCCTCTCCCACCTCAGTCTCCCGCTCCCTACTGGCCGTGGCTGGGTGTAGAGCACTTTTATCTGGGCTAATTTACTATTCACAGCGCAGTGATGGAGTGTTCATTCGGTCACCCCGATTACAGCTGTAAGTGGGGCGATCCGTCATCCGGGAGCCTGAGGTGAACGCGCCTCCAGGCGTCTTCACGTGAAAACAACGCGCCTCCCCAAACCGCCATCGCGGCGTTTCCTGCCCGGACTCGAACCTGTTCGTGTCCCCTGAGAGGGCGTGTCTGGCGGGGCTGCCGGCCCGAGGCGAGCGCGGCCACCCTCACCCGGACACCCTCACCCCCGCAGCCCCTAGGTCGTGGGTCCGGGCGGGCCTGAGCGGGGGCTCCGGGTGGGGCGGGGTTGGTCTCCGCCTCTGAGCCCCCTGCGCTGGCGCCCGGGAGGGGCGGGCGCCAGCAGGAGCGGCCTGGGCGGGGCCTGGCAAGCGGCCGGGGAGGCGCCAGTTCTGATTCCCGCCGGTCCCTTCGGCGCCCTGAACCCTCAGTCTCCCCTCCGCCCAGCTCTGTCCACCTGCCGCCCTTTCCTGGGCCCTCTGCAGAGGCGCCTCGGGCTGCGGCAGGCTCCGGCTCAGGTGGCTGCAGGCCGGGCATTGGGGGCTGGCGGGGGGGCGGGGGGTGCCTTTGGAGTTGCGCGGGGAGCGCCCTCTCTTCCCGCTGCTCGCCGCTGGTTCCACGGGAAGGCTCGTGCTGAGAGCCTGCCTCCTTCGACTCCCTGCGTGAGATGGCCGAATCCCTCCAGAGCATGCGCCCCTCAGCCGTCTGGGGTCCCCGGGAGCCCCCGCCATGTGCTAAGAGCCACCCCTGGAAGGAGGGAAGCTAAGAGTGTGGCGTCCGGTGACAGCAGGAATTCTGGGGAGCGGCCAGGTTTTCTGGACCTCGATGTGCCCTTGTCTGGAGATTTCTGCGAACCTTGCCCCCAGCCTCCCCGCTGTCTCCTGCTGCCCGGCCCCCAGCCCCGCCCGCCGCTTCCCACCGGCCTCACGTCCACCGCGCAGGCCCGGCCCGGCGCCATCGCTGGTGCCAGAGACCCGCTCTGCTGTCGCCACGTTGTAAGTGTGCAGCTCCCCACACAGAGCGTGGCCCGGGTGCGCTGCGCGGGGTGGAGAGGCCGTGTGCTGGCCAGAGGGTGGACCACTCCCTGCGGCCCCTCGCCCCTGGCATCCTGACGACCCCACATCACCGCCCTCTTCAGTCCGCCAGCAGTGCGTGCCTGGAACTGGGCTCTACTCCCGGCGCGGACGTGCCCCGGGGAAGGCCAGGCTTGCGTGTCCATGGCCGGGTGTGCACTCGGCGAGCCCAGCTGGCGGAAGTGACAGGGTGGCGGAGGAACACGGGGCTGGCGGAGGTGACGGGGTTGCTGGAGGCCCGCGGGCCTGGCCTCTGCGGGCTCGGAGGGACGCCTGCCCCCAGCGGCCCGTCAGCCCCTCCCGCGGGCTCCCCGGCAGCAGCGGGCGGCTCCACGAAGCTGCGGAGGAGCACAGGGCGCGGGAGCCGGCGGGGAGGGCCGCACGCACTGGCTGACCCCGGTCTCGGCGTCTCGGAGCCGCGGAACAGAAGCAGGCCCCTCAGCGCAGGGGGACAACGGCAGGACAAGACCCCGAGGGGGTGCACGCAAGGCCCCTTCCTCGCCTGGGCCGCACCCCTCGTCCCGGCACGCAGAGCGAGCTGGTACCAGCCGCTCGGAAACACGAGACGCGCGTGCACCCGGCCAGGCGAGGCGTAGGCCAAAGTGAGCGTCCGGCCCGGCCGAGTCACTGACCGCGCCTGACTCCGGGTTGGGGCCTTTCCGGAGCCTTCTCCCTGCGCGATGGCCGTGGCGGTCTCCTCCAGAGGCCTCCTGGGCACCCTCGGCGGGGTCCTGAGCCCGGCGGGGTGCGCCCCTTCTGTCCTCTGCCGACAGACTCGCGGGGAGAAGTTCGGGGCTAGGCGGCAGGGATTTGTGCTGGGTTCGTCCTATTTTTAGTGTGTTGTTCCATCTTTTAAATAATGAACATGAATTATTTATATAATCAGAGGGAGGAAGGCTGATGTGTGGGAAGAGCGGGTGTGGGCGCTGGTGGGGGCGGGAGGGCCTGGCCCGCTGGCTGGGAGCAGGCCGGCACTGCCCGCTCACCCCAGCCTGAGGGGCTGCGGGCTGGGGAGCCGCCCAGGATTCCACGTCCTCGGGACACACAGATAAAGGGCCAGGGGCTGTCAGGGGGCGTCCAGAGGTGGGTGCTGCTGGTCCCCTCCCCCTGCCCCGCGGCGACTCAGGCACTGGGGTGTTGGACTGGGGGGCCTTACTCTGGGAACTGGAGAGAGCAGGTGCCCCCGGAACAGCAGCTGGAACAAGCAGGAACATCTGCTGGATAATGAGCTGCTTGTCAGGCGAGTGCGGAGGCGGGGCCGGCCTGAGCGGACGTGGACACTGGGCCGGCAGGCCGGCAGGGGTGCCCATCGGTGTGTGGGCAGCCCCGCGCCGCGCCTCCCCGAGGCCCTCCAGGGCACGGTGCCCTCTCGATGCCAAAATCAGCACGCCCCCCCCCTCCCCAGGACAGCACGGCCTCCCTGGTTTTCAGAGAAGCCGCAGGTCAGACCAGCCTGTCGATACTGCCTGCTCAGCCCTGCCCTTGGGGAGTAATTACTGGTCTGAGGCTGCATCTCGCAGGGTGTTAACTGAGACAAATGCTCTGCTCTGTGCGTTTTCCAATTCTAATTGAAGGAAAGTAACTAATTATCTCCAGCCTCAGTCATTATGCTCTGGCTGGGGCTGACCTTTCGCAGAACAGGACTCAGGGCTTCTGGGCCTCCATGCGCTAACCAGTCACTCGTGAAGTCACTCCTGGCCCTGCGGTCCCCCGGGGGCGGGCGCCTTGAGGCGGGCAGAGGCAGCTGTCCTGCGGGGGAGGCCTTCTCAGCCCTGGCCGCGGTGCCTCCAGCCTGGGGCGGCGGGAAGCGTGCACGTGTGTGCGCGTGTGCACGCGTGTGTGCTGCACAGCCACTATCTCAGGGCCTCGGGGTCCGGTCAGCAGGCGGAGCACGTGGGGCTTCCTGCAGTCTCACGGGGGTGGGGCAGCCCTCTGGCACTCACCTGGCCCGGCCTGTCTGCTCCAGCAGGTGAGTGAGGGCCGGGCGCTCGTGCGGCCGTGCAGCATCTGCCCGCCTGGGGAGAGCAGGGGGAGGCGAGGCCGGTGACACACTCAAGCACCCAGTCTCACTGTGACTTTAGAGCAGAGTCCGTGATCTCAGCAAAGATGGAAATCGGCACCCCGCCCCAGAGTGCAGGCCCAGAGCCCCCTCGCACAGGAGGGAAACCGAGGCCCAGCTGTCCTCTGGCAGGACTCCGTGTCTCTCTAGGTGACACCCCCCATTGCAGGCTGCGGTCAGAGCAGACACCCGCCTTGGCCCAAGGCCAGCCCTCTCCGGGGCCACGCTGCTGGCTTGGGCACAGCTCCTGGGCCACCTCCCCTTGCCCCCCAGCCTCCCCCGCCCTCACGCAGCCCCCCCCAGGTCTTCATCTTCATCCTCGAGCAGCTCCTGGGCCGGTCAGCTGGGCACGGTGATCGCCGTGGTGGGGAGGCGGCACACAGTGGTCGTGTTTGGCCTTACAGGGCGTCTGATACCTCTTGAAAATGTCCAGTGCACTAACAAGCACGTTGGCCTGGCGCCCCGCTGCCCGTGCCCCAGCACCGCCCACGGCAGCTTCCAAGCTCCCCGACTCGCGGCCCCAGAGCTGCGAGGGGCGCCGTGCACACTCGGCTGCTGCTTTCTGAACGCAGCCGGGCGGAGGGGCCAGGCTGGTCCCGCCCGGAGCCACGGGACCCCCGGCCGCAGGGCCAGGGCAGAGGGGACGGGACGCTGGCTGGCCCCGACCTCCCCTCCCGCGTCGGCTTGGCCTGCAGGGGCCGCAGCGGTGCCTGTTCCCCCCAAGTCACTTTGACTCCAGCCCAGAAAGCTGCGTCGCGAGCTGCCGCACGGGCGCCGAAACCCGAGCGAGACCGCTGGCGGGGCTGGCCCTCGGCGTGGTGAGTGGCGGTGTCTGCCCCTCCCAGGGCATCAGGGATTCTCTTTGTACTGGCCCCAAAGAGACGCGCAACCGCCAGACGCTCGCATCTTCCGCCACGCGGAAACGGCCCCCTGCGTCCTCACAGCACGTCAAAGAGAGGGGCCCCCAGTCCCGGCTGAGCGCGCGGGCTCAGGCTGCCGGCCCGGATGGCGGGCGCTGCTCGGCCAGAGGGACGGCGCTGTGGGCCGCGCTGGCAGGGGCGCGGGAGCAGGCTGCGGGAGAGCCGGGGCTCCGAGCGGTTCTCGGGGGGCGGCCCTCCCTCCGTCTGGGAGAAGCGCTGACTTCCTGGCCTTACGGGACTCGCTTTGGGGCCTCCCTGCCGTGGCCTCTCCCATCACACTCCCCCCCCCGAGCTCTGGGCAGACTCGGGCAGGCCCCGCGTTCAGCGCTTGGGGGAAAGGCAATGAAAACCCACAGAAACGCCACTGCCGGCGGCACAGGAGAGGGGCTTACAGGACCAGCCTCCAGCGGGTTTGGGGCTGCCACCTCGGCTCCGAGCGTCCTCGCCCTCCGGGGAGGCGGGGAAGGGGAAGTGCCGAGTCCACGTCCCTTGAGTGGGGCTCAGCTGGGCGGCTCCGGTGCGCGCGGCCACGTCCGTCGTCGGAAGCCACGGCAGGGCCTCCAGACCAGGGGCGCGCGGCGGAGGGGCCGGACCGCAGCGCTGCAGAGGGCGGCGGGGCTGCGGCTCGGTGAGACTCCGCTGAGCCTGGCTGGGCTATTTTGCAGATGGGGAAACTGAGGCACAGAGAGGTGGAGGAACTTGCCTGAGGTCACACAGCTGGGGGCAAAATCGAGGTTCAGTGCAGGTGCTGGCTGACGAGGGGGGTTCACCTGCCCCAAGTGGGGAGGCCCCTCCCCCGCCACGGGACAGCGGTTCCCTGGCAAGACCCCCTGGGGGGGGCGTCTCTCCCCGTGCTCAGGAAAGCTGCTCCTGTATCGTTCCGTCCATGTGCTGGGTCAGTGGGGGCCCTGGGCCCTCACCCCACCTGTGCATTATGATGGCAAAATCAGACAGTCTCTTCCCTAAACGCGCGAACACGAGCTGGCCCCAGTCCTGTTTCCAGGGCAACTCGACCCTCGTGCTCAGCCCCGAGGCCTTGCTCCAGGGCAGGCACTGGCCGGCCTGCTGCGGCCAGCCTGGTGCCCCTTTGCTGTCACCTGCAGCCCCAGGCACGCCTCCCACTGGCCCCGTGAGATCGGTCGTTTTTGTTCTGATGCATGTTCAAGCCTGGATTAACTCTACAGAGCCCCCACCCCTCTCTCCTGGGGGCGCCTTATCGGACCCTGAAGGAGCCCTCAGCTCAAGAAGGCGCACAGCTCACTGGATAATCGAAGGAGAGGCAGAAGCTGGCTCCGGGGCCGCCATCTCCGCTCCCACTGCCCAGCTGCAGGCTCCCCGCTGCGGCGTCCAGCGAGGCGCGGCATTGTCTGTCCATCTCTCCCAGTGCCTCTGGCAGCACCACGTCCAGATTAAACGCATCTGCTCTGGGCCCAGAAGATGAGCGGCTGGCGGGCGGCGGTGCCCGGGGCGTGGGGGATGCGGCCCGCTTGGTGAGCACCCGCGTCCAGAACACCTTCCTCCGCCTTTGCCCCCCCCCCACCTCCTTTTACAGTCCTGTGACTGCCGAGGCTGCGGCTGGCGGCCTGGCTGGGCTCTGACAGGCCCTCCCCCAAAGGCCCCTTCCTCAGCGGGAGTGAGCAGGGAGCAACGTGGAGACTCAGCTTCCTCCCTGGTCTGAGCCGGAGCCACCTCCCACACTCTGAGACCTGGGTGCTGTGTGGCTTGGGCAAGTGACTTGGGCTCTCTGAGCTCCGGCCTCTTCCAGGGAAGGACACACCAGGGACGCAGAGCGGCCTCCTCGATCCAAGGGGGCAGGCAGCGTGCGGCGGCCCCCGGGCAGGCTGGAGCGGGGCGGCCCTGCCCTCCGCCGGCCTCTCCTGTTAGCTTTTGCTGCCGTCTGCCGGACGCAAGCAGACCCCAGGCGGGGGAGGGGCCTGCCCGCCCCTTCGCGGGCGCCCAGGGGCTCGCGGGCTGGGCCGGAACAGTCTCTTCCCTTCGCGGGGAGCGTGCTCTGGAATCCTGCGAGCCCATCTCCACAGGGTCCGAGGTCTGACTTGGCAAGAGACCTGACCCTGCGGAGAGCTGGCGCTCCCGGGCTCGCCGCGCTGCCCTCTGGCGCGCGCTGACAGGAGGGAACAAAGGAGGCGCCGCCAGACTGGTGTTGCAGGCCCCCCCCTACTCGCTGCCCCCCTGCTCCCGCTCTCGGGCTCGCCCATCCATCACTCGCCAGGTGCGCCCTGGGGCCACGGCGAGCTCAGCAGGCGCACACCCGCGGGGGCGGGCGGAGGAAGCCAGGAGGAGCCCCGCCAAGGCCAGGTTTGATAAGAGTCTAATCTGCCCCGCACCCCTGGCTTCCTAGAAAGCATGGCCAATAGCGAGAGCCCCCCGAAGTTCCTGGGGGTCCGAGCTTTCTGAGCACGAGGCCGTGTGGAATTTCTGCGGCACGTGGCACCGTCTCCACCCAGCGGCGCGGGTACACCCGCTGTGCGCCCAGTGATCGGGGCGGGGCGGCCTCCCCTGTCCAGCCTGCCCCGCTGGGGCCTCGGCGCCGCTGTTCTGGGAGGGAAGCTGGCGGCCCGGGCAGGAAGGCTCCGTGGGCGTTGCCCCCACCCGGACGCGAGGTTTTCTGCTGAAGCAACGCAAAGGCGAGCAAGAGCCAGGTGAGCCGGCGGCGGAGGCTGTGTTCGCGCGGAGTGACCCATTGCCATGGAGTCGCGGCTCGCGGCGCCTCTGGTTGATGCAGCCGGACAGACCCGGCGTGTTTCCGAGAGGCCCTGTGCTGACTGCGGCCTGGCCCCCTGGCTCACAGGCCACATTTGACACTGACCCTGTTACCAAGGGGGGGAGCCAGGACGCAGGGTTCTGGACCAGCCCCGCAGAGGCCGAGCGTCAGGCCAGGTCCGCAAACCCCACCCGGGGCCTCGCCCGACCACCCCGTCGATAGTCGCAGGGCCTTGGCCAGGCGCACGGAGGGAGGGGCCTCCAACAGTGACCAGGCCTCGGACCCGACGCACGCCTTGCTCTGAGCTTTGCGTTCTTGAAATCCCACCAAGGTTGCTGAGGACGAGGCGTCCTCGTGACACGAAGCTTCTACCAAGCCCCACATCCTTGCTCCTGTGTTTCCCTTCCGAGGGGAGAAACCCCTCCCAGAGGGAAAGGGGGCGCAGCAAGCGCGGGGTACAACAAGAGCGCCGCCGCCGCGCCCCCTCCCTGATCCCGCCGCCTCACACCACACACTGACACTGAAATCAGGGGGCACGGGCGCGGCCACTAAGCTTGGGACTAAAATAAAATACTAGAAGCGAACACACATTCTGGGGAGGGAAGTTCTTGCTGGTTGAAAGGCGCAAACACAGAAGGAAATGAAGACCCTTCCCGGGAGAGGTGGTTCTGAACTGGCGGCCTCGAGGGTGCATCGGGGAAGGACAGCAGGGCGGGAGAGCGGGGCAGGGGGCAGCGTGTGAGGAAGCGGAAGTGTGGGAAGTGGGGAGACGCCGGAGGAACAGGGACAGTGAGGCAGAGAGGAACGAACGGCAGCCGGAGCCGGAGCCGGGAGCTGTGTCTGCTGGGATGAGACCGCTGGGCCAGAAGACGCCGCAGGTCGCGGGACTCCGGACGCCTGGATTCCGCCCAGTGGGCCAGCCGCGGAGGGAGAGTCAGCAGCTGACCAGGGGCCTGGCCCCCGCCCAGAGTCTCCCGGGCGGCTCAGCCAGCTCGACGCTGAACGGTGGGCGCGCAAAGAGCGGGAGGCTGGCCCCGCGCCGCGCTCCCCCGACCCCTCGGCAGGCTCTGTCCGTCTTGCACGCGGGGGCGCCCGCCGCGCCTCGCTGGGAGTCAGAGAGCATTTTGGCGCTCAGCGCTGTCTCACGCCTGGCCCGTTTCCCCTGCCACCCCCGTTTCCATCCTAGGATGGTGGATCCAAAGCCCAAACAGCACCAGATCCAGTTGGAAATTGGAAAATCAACTCTGTTTTCAAAACGTTGAATGGTTTCTGTGTGCCGTCAGTTTAAGGAGCTCGGGAAAGAAGCAAGCTGGAGCGGCCACATCCGCAGCGGGCTCCAGTTTGGAATGTCTGCCCCGCACAGAAGTGGCTCAATACGCTCCATTCAGTGCAAGCCGGAGCACTGCACTGTGGGGCTGTTCAACTGTGGTGGGGGCAGAGGACCAGACGAGGGAGGAGGGAGCGCAGACCGCAGGGCATTACAGCGGGCGCAGGAGCCAGACCGAGCCGCGCTGAGGCCGCTGCCCGCCCTGCCGTGGGGCAAGCTGGAGGGATGCTGTCAGATACCCGCAGTGGCTGCAGTTCAGCAGTGGACATGCAGGTTTGTTTTATTATTTTCTCCTTTGTTTGTTTCCCTTTAGCTTGTGTGTGCCTGAAGTTTAAAATAGTAAGCAAATATTGCTTTTTTCTAATCTGAAAAAAAACAGGTATTTAGAATATTATGGAGTTGTCAAGCTGCATAATAAAAAACGATTTTATTGCTGGGAGAAACTGACAGTAATAGCTAAGATTTCTTATTGTAGTAAAATACATACAAAACATAAAGTTGATCATTTTAACCATTTTAGACTGTGCAGTGACTGTGGCAGTGAGGGCTCTAATGCCAGCGTGGACCCGTCACTGCCATCTAGCTCTGGGACTTCATAACCCCCAAGGGAAATCCCATACACATTAAGCCTCTGATCTCCATCCCCTACTCCCCCAACCCCTAGAATCTATAAATCCTCTTTCCATCTCTAGGTCTCTCCTATTTGGATATTTCATTTACATGGAGGAAGTGACATGTGGCCTCTGTGCCTGACTCGTTCACTGACCACGAGGTTTTCAAGATGCATCTGTGCCTCCACTTGTGACAGTCATCATCCCTTTTCATGGCTGCATAATATTCCACTGTATGTCTATACCACACTTCATTGACCCACATGTCAGCAGATGGGTGTTTGGGTTGTGTCTACCTTTAGCAATAATGAATAGTGCAGCTATGATTGTGTATGAATCAAATTTTGTTTGAACACCTGTTTTCAATCCTTTTGATCATCTGCCTAGGAGAGGAAACACCAGGTCTCCTGGTAGCTCTGTGTCTGACTTACTGAGTTGCTGCTGAGCTGTTCTGCTCCATGGCAGCCTCTTCCACATTCGCGGCTGCTGAGTGCAAGGGCTCCAGTTCTCCCCACTCACAAACCTGGCCACCTCCTGGCCATTATTTTTGTGGCAGCAGGACTAGCAGTGTCATCATCCGAGGGGGTGTGCAGTGGCGTGACCTCCTCACATCTCGGATGTCCAACCCCCGAATAATTATGGCTCCTGAGCGTTTTCTCCTGTGCTTGTTAAGCACTTGTTCATCTTCTTGGAAGACATGTTTATCAAGCTCATTGTCTATTTTTAAACTGAGATTTTAGCCCTCTTATTGATTGGTGAATATTCTTTGTATATTCTGGATAAAAACTTTCATCATTCTGATAAGATTTATAAATTTCCCCCGTTCTTCAGATCACCTTTTCACTCTGCATCATGCCCTCTGATGCAGAAAAAAACGTTCAAGTCGATGAATCCCAGTTAACCTAGTTTGTGTTTTTGCTGCTCAGGCTTTTGGTCACACCCAAGAAATCACTGCTGACCCACTCCATGGAAACCTAGCCCTATTTCCCCCTAAGAGCTTAGCAATTCATCTTAACAGAGTAATCTTCCAACCCATGGACACAGGGTTCTTTCTAGTTAAGCCAATCGTCTTTACTTTCTTCCAGCAACTTCATTCTTTTGCATATAAACCACTAGCCCAGCACCATTTGTTTGAAAACTTTGTTCTATCCTCATTGAATTATCGAGTTCTTGGTGAAAATCCATGACTGTGGGCAGGTTTCTGTAGGTTTCTGTCCTCTCCATTCCATCCCATCAATTGTATGCAGACACACCAGTGCCACACTGCTTTGTTTACTGTCACATTGGAGTAGTGTTGAAACCAGAAGGTGGAGTCTTTCAACTTTTTTCTTCCATTTCAAGATACAGTTAGCTATTCCATGCCACTGAGTTTTCTTCAGACTTACAGCTTCAGCCTTTCATTTTTATAAAAAGTCGCTGAGATTTGACAGGGATTAAAGAAATCTGCAGATTGCTTTAGGAAGTTTTTCCATCTTAAACATAGTAAGTCTTCCATTCCATGAACACAGGATTCCTCTCTGTTTTCTTTAATGTATTAGGGATATGCTCAAATAGGCAAATGACCTAGTACATTTTGGGGCTGTCAAGATGAAAGAGTGTCTGTCCAGTGGGCCAATTTTTAGCTCTGGGTTATGGTCGAGTCGTGCGCATTTTCTTAGCGTTTGCATTTCTCTGTACAATAGACATGGCAACGGAATACCTGATACTTGGATTTGGGGGATGACAGTGGGGGTTGCTGAGGAGAGATCTGGTCACGAGATGCTTGAGAGTCTGGCCTTGCCTCAGAGCCACTGAGAGGACGAAGGGAGGCAGAGGGGAGTTTTCTGCCTGGGGATACCCAGTCTTTGTCCAGTCTCCAAAGTGCGCCTGCCTGTAAGGGTTTTCTGTGTGTGTGTGTGTGTGTGTGTGTGTGTGTGTACACATGTGTGTATGCATGTGTGTGCACATGTGCAAATTTTATTATTTGTTTGCTCTGGATTTTATTTCATTGTAAAATTACATTTATGGAGACGTTGATTTCGACATTATAAAATCTAGGGGCCAGTTCACACCCCCTCAGAGCTATGGTGCCCCCCACCTGCCGCCCAGCCCACCCCCAGGGGCCTGGGGCCACCCACAGCAGCCCATCTGCAGCCAGATGTGTGGGTCTTGTTTGGCTTGTTTCCTCGAGGCTCTTCTTGAATCCTCCTTCATCCTGGGCTCTGGCTGTGCTTCCAGGTGGGCGAGCCCTTCCCGCCTTTCTGTGTGTGCGGCGAGCGGCCCCAGTGGCCCCCGAAAACACTGGTCTGTGGTGTCTCAACTTCTGAAGTCCTAAAACGAGGACTGTGCTGAAATGAAGTCTAAAAAGAGATCAATTAAAAAAGGAGCTAAATATTCAAGGAGGCAGACTTCGTTCTCAACAGAAGCATCATTTCTGACAGTGAGATAATGCCATGCCAGAATCTTTGGATTTTGCAGGACCACAGACTAAAAAAAAGCTCCGTGTGCGGTAAAGACCCGGAGAGAGACGTGCCCGCCCCGTCGCTCCCCCAGGGCACTGCCCTCTCAGCAGGCACAGCCTCCCAGGGTCGTGAGTGATACCACTCGATACCTCCAGGCCCATTTCACATGCCCTGTCCCTGGGAACGGGGTACCCCCAGCCCGCAGGCAGCCGGGACCCTGAGGCTCCCCAGCGAGAGGCCGCCCCCCCCCATGAAGTCCAGGCTCCTGGGGACGCGGGTGCAGGAACACGCGGAGCACGGGAGTTCAGAAGTAAACCAGTGAGCGTGAACAGGCTCTGTGGGGCCCTCACACACCCAGGAAAACCAGCTCGCCCGACGAGCGGGAAGGGGCTGGGTTCTGGCGCCGGACGTGGGCCCTTCTCCCGAAGTCCCTGGGAGGCGAGCTGCCCCCGCTGTGCCCCCGCCCCCTCTGTGCTCACCTGATTCAATTTCTGCTCACGACGGCTTTACTAACTCACCCCGCTGATAGAGACGCACGGTAGGAGAGTGGCGCCAGAAACGCTCTCACCTGCTAAGCCCACGCTTAGAGAGCGAGTCGGCGTCGAGCCTCACCCGGCATTTCATTCTTTTAACCAGACCGTGCTGAATTTTGAGAGCAAGGAGTCAAGTCAGAGGTTTTACTTGCAGGGGTGCCCAGGCCGGAGCGCCGCGCCACACGGGGCTGAGTAAACGCGGCGTCCCGGGAATAGGCCTGCGCGCTGCCGGAGGGCGGCGTATTCCTGAGTCTCGGCCGCCAGCGGTGACGGCACGGCCGCTCCGTGTCCTTGGGGCGTGTCCCAAGGCCTGATTTGTTGAATCCTCCTGTTTTCTGTTCCTCGGTCCCGAGTGGCCTTTAAAACCGCCTTCTCCTGAGCTAGGCTCACGGAGGCTTTGGAAAGTCCCTCTTCCTGGTTCTGTTTTAAGATTTATTTTTATTTATTTGTGCGTACAAGAGCTGGGGTGTAGACCAGAGGTGTGGGGTGGTGGGAGCATTCACCAGAGACAGTGGGGAGCAGAACAGGCAGATCAACTGAAACCCACAGTTGAGGGGGCAGCAGGGAGACAGGAGGGGTCTGCTGCGCCCTGGGGGAAGCTCCCTGGCCGGGGATCGAACTCGTGCTGCAGCGGCTGCGGACAGCTCCACAGTGCTGAGTCTCAGCCCCTGCGAGCCCAAGGGCCTCCCCACCCCAGTTCTGGTTTGTAAAAGAGGATAAGTTAATATGTGTTCTCCCAGAAAAGAGGGTCTTTGATGCGCTTTGTTTCTGAAATTAAAGTGTGCCTGCTCCTGGTCTCGGGGCCATCAGCCTCTGCTGAGTGCCCAAGTCCCTGTGGGGGGCAGATGTCTGTAACGGGGGTCAGCTGCGTGCCCACCTTTGTGGACGCGGAAGTGGTGGTGGACCCAGAGCAGCGGGCTCTGGAGACAAGGCACGGAGGCCCAGCGCGGGGGGGAGGGCCACGCTGGCCAGGCCCACGTCCGGCCGGCAGAGATCGGCCATCTTCTGGCAGCTCAGGTTTTGTGGCTTTATGGTCTTTGGCCATTCTAGAAACAGCCAGTCCAGCAAGGGGCTCGCGCCACCCAGGATGCTGCTGGTTGTCTCCGATTCTGGAGTTCTGGCGAGAGGGTATTTTTACTTGCTGGTCACTTCAGTTTTGATTGTTGGTGGAAATTTTTTCCTCCGCGAGGAGGACAGCGACCATCTGTCCTTTGGTTTCACTGAAAATGGAGCAAGGGAAGGAGGACGAAGGGCTCCTTCCGCAGGCTTGTGTCTTCGAGAAAGGGAAAGTTCTCTGAGGTTCTTTGCCAGCCGGGCAGCGGCGCAGCTCGGGCAGGACGGACCGAGGGGGACGGAGGGCGGCCCAGCTGCCTCCCCGGGGCGCAGCCGACCCTCTGGCCTGAGCTGGAAATAAAGTCTCCAGGTTAATTAGACAGAGTTTTCACCAGCGTGAGGGCTGGAGCCCCAAGTGACAGCCCCCCAGATTTGAGCACCCAAGTGCAGCTGGGGTTCGTGAACCCCGCAAGCGGGAGAGCGCCATCTCCGTGGGGCCTGAAGCTGTGTTGCGGCACATGTGCAGAGACGGCCACGCTGGGGTTACGCCCCCTCGGGCAGCGCACTGGGGGGGCCAGGCGGGCGCCCCGGGGAGTCACGTCCGGCTTGCTGGCTCTCAGCGGGGACGGGCCTCACCTAGAGGCAGCGGGGGTCTCGGCTGCTCCGACTCCAGCCCGGTCTGCCCAGGCAGGAAGAGGGGCCCCCGGCACACACACTGGGGCGCTGGGGCGGGGAGGGGCGGCTGGGCTGAGGCGGGGTCTGGCGCCAAGACCAGGCACAGCCTGAGGATTCAGGAGCAGGACAGAGAGGCGCCGGGAGGCGTGGCCGCCGGAGGGGGCGCTGGGCGCAGGCCCCGGCCCTGGTCCGCAGCGCAGGCGCCTCACAGCCCCGCAGCTGTCCTGCGGCCTGTCTCCTCTGAGCCCGGACCCGCCCTCCCCTCCGCCTGCAACCCCCTTCCGCACCCCCCAGTTCCCTGAGGCCGGCGCAGCCCCCCGTGCCCCTGAGCTCAGGGACGAGCCGTGGGCTCCGGCCTTCCCCGGCAGCGAAGATGGAGGACGAACAGCTGCGGCCCCCAGCAGGGCGCGTCTCGGGGCGGAGCCGCTCGGGACCCGCTGCTCGAACTTCCCCAGGCCGGGCGGCGCACAGGCGAGGGCAGCCGGCTCCCGGGAACTGCTGGACCCCGCCAGCCCCTGACCCGCGGCCGGGACCCTGGACCTGCGGGGCCTGGTGAGTGAGCAGCCGCCCACTGAGCGCCCCAAGTGCGGCGACGGGGCCAGCGTGGCCAGCTGGACAGGGCGGGAGCGTGGGAGCGGCCTTCCCAGTGCCCCGCGGCCCGGGACGAGGCTGAGCGGCGAGCGCCCTTCCCCTCCCCCGTCCCCCCCCCTTGTGCCGCCGCAGCCGCCAGTTCCCAGTGAATTAGCCCCTTGGGGTTCACAGTCGAGAGGAGGAAAATGTTCCTTTTTCTTCTTTCCGAGCTAAGAGGCAGAGAGCAGCCGCGGGCGAGCTGAATGCCTTCCCGCACGGAGAGGAGACGGCGGCGCCTCCCGATGGCAGGGACTGGGGGGGGCGGGGCTGCCCCGCCCAGGCCAAGGGCGCCCCAGGAGCTCCAAAGGAGCCCGGGGTGGGGTAAACTCAGGGCGCTTGCGGAGAGCGCCCTTTCCTCGCCTGCTCGCTAGCTCGTCCCTCTGGCTCCCCGAGGGGCCCTCTGGGCGGCGTGTCTCCCGCGGTGGCCACTCGGTGCCCCTGAGGACGAGGCCCCTGCCAGGCCCCCGCCTGCCGGTGGCTCTGCGTGGCCCCTTGGGAAGCCCCTCCTCAGCCCTCCCGCGCAGGCTTTGGTGGGCGCGGAGTTGCTTTGGCTGAGTTGTGAGTGTCCCCCAGACGCTCAGGCCCCTCCATCCACAAAGACTGGAGCCCCTGCGGGCGTGTGGGGCGCTGCGTGTGGAGGTGCCTCTGGCCACACAGTCCCCCCACAAAAGACGTCAGGCTCTCTGTGACGAAGTCAGCCCTGGCGTCCTGGTTTGGGGTGACGCCCCTCTGCTCCCCACACCCCAGCCGCGTGGGCCTGGATGAGGGGACGCCTCTGAAGGAAGCTCTTGCAAACTATCTTGCAAAGCACGTGGTGGTGTTGGGCCGTCTCCGGGCAACCGGGGGGTCGTGGTTGCCGGGGCGGGTTTCCAGGACGGGCCCAAACACCCTCGGCTTCGGGGCTGCGCGGGTCGGGGCTCGGCACCCGCATCTCCGACGTGCCTGTCGTGGCCGCGCAGCCCCGGCCGCGTGCCGCTGACCGCTCAACCCAAACGTGCCCCCAGACCAGCTCTGGCCGGGGCGCCAGGCCGCTGGGGGTGAGGTGGTGTCGGCCGGCGGCCAAGGGGCGCGTCGTCACACGACCCGCAGACGCTGACCGGCTGGCATCAGGCTGGGTGCCGCAGGAAGCACGAGAGCAAAGGGCCTGCTGTGGGAGCTTGGCTTGTGAGGGGGTGGACTTCGGAGGAAGGAATTGTGCTTGGCAAAGGAAAAATATTCTGCGTTTTCTCAGACTTGCAGTAGGAGTTCACAATAAAAGCCGTGCCTGTTTCCTTACCTCACGCAGAGGCGGCCAGGGTGGACACCAAGTGCTGTGGGCAGAGTCCCGGCTGAAATACACCAGACTGGGCCTCCCCGGGGCGCAGGGTCAGTCTCAGCCTGTGACGCTCTCAGCAGCCGCTGCAGCACGAGTGCGATCCCCGGCCAGGGAGCTTCCCCCAGGGCGCAGCAGACCCCTCCTGTCTCCCCGCTGCCCCCTCAGCAGTGTGTTTCAGTGGATCCACCTCTTCTGCTCCCCGCTCTGTCTCTGGGGAGTCCTCTCACCCCCACACCCCTGGCCTGCACCCCAGCTCTTGTCTGCACAAATAAATAAAATAAATCTTAAAAAAAAATAAATAAAATACACCAGCTGATGACGCTGGGTTTCCTTACTGTAAATCTCCTGCTATGGATGCAATGTCGGAGTAACTGAAATCTGAAATCAAATAAAGCAAAGGCTAAGTGTTATTAGAAGGGCCCAGAGACTGTATCTTCCCTGTATACCGCTTCAGGGCCGTTATGAGCATTAAAATGCGTTTTCAGGAAAAACATTTTCGTGATCTTTACATGTCACGATGTTGGAAAGTCACAGAGACAGTTTTATCGCAAGGCCCACGCAGCTGACTGGCTCAGCACGGTTCAAATCACGGCCCGCACAGGGCATCCTTGGGCTGGTCCAGGCCTGCGGGGCAGCCGCCCCGGGCAGCAAGGACACTGCCCACTGTGCACGCAGACTGCACCTCTGTGCCCTCTCACACCAGCTGCGTGTCTCCGAAGTGTGGCTGAGATTCTGTGCCGCGTCACGAACGTTTTTTTAAATTAATCAAGACTTCAAGGCTCATCCCACTTGCGTGAATAGATTAATCAGGTAGAGCCACAAAAAATAGAGATGTTTTTCGTTTTGCCCTTCTTTAGTTCTTAAGTCTTTGCAAATGTGCTTACTAGAGATGAGAATGGTGAAGTCGTCGCTGTGGGTACAAGTTCCAACTGGGACGGCCCCGGCCACTCCTTGTCCAGCGCCTTGTAGGGACAGGGGACATCTTCCTGGCCGGACTACTGCAAGTGCATCTCAGCCTGTCACGCATCTTCCCTCCTCCTTGGGGTGATGGCCCCCATCTCCCTCTGTGGGCAGACCCGGGGGGACTTCAGCCCACGTCGCCTGTCACCCAGATTTAAGCACTGGACCCTTGATCCAAGTTTGGCCTCTGACCCTTCGATGAAACAACACAAGGAAGAAAAAGGGCTTGGCGATAGTGTCCCCAATTACTGAACCCCGTTCTCCCCAAGACTGTCAGTTCCATGCGGATTCATGAAGCAGTCTGCATTCTCATCTTTCTGAAAACAGGCACCACCTGGGCATCAAAGGCAATGGCCAGAGCCCTTCCCGCTGCAGACGGCATCGCCACGGAGGGGGCTGCGACCCAGCGCCGTGTCGCTCATTAGCCCTAACGAGGGGCTCGCCTGATGCTCAGAGGCGCCCTCGGCTTGGCCGCGGGGAGTGTGCGCTCCTCCTAAGTTCAAGGTGCTTTCAGAAAGCTTTGGGGAGGGAAGAAGGGAACCCCCTCCCCCCACAAAGGGCGGTGAACCCGGCCTCCGTGGCTGTGCGGTTGCTGGAAGCGTTAAGCGCTCAGGACGCACCTGGTGTCCCGGCCCGGCGTGGGCAGGCGGAGGGTTAGGGGCCGACTCCAGGGGCGGAAGAGCTCGCTCCGTGCGTCCCTCTGCCAGCAGCAGCCTTGGGAAGGGCTTTGACTCTCCTGCCCTGGCAGAGCGACACGCCTGCCTCGCGATGCTCTTCGGAGCTTCCAAAGCTGATGATGCTTAATGAAAAGTTAGCTGCTACCATTCGTCTTCCCAGCTGAAGCCATTCAACACTGGAACGGTCTATGAAACTCGGCCAAATAGTCTCTAAGTTAGATTCAAACTATAAATGCGACAGATGCGAGAATCCCAAGAAGCCCCCAGCCCGAGGAGATGACAGGACGCGAGGTGAGTCCTGACCCAAGAGCCCAGCCCGGGACGGAGAGAGACGAGACTCACCTCGCGCCGAAGCAGATGATGAGGACGACGGCTCCTCCTCAGAAGGACACAGGTGAGAAGCCAGAGAACGGTTTCCACGGAGGAAAAAACCTGTCAGCCTGGAATTCTATTCTGAACAAAAATATATTTCAAAGGTTGAAGTGACAAAGACTTTTTAGATGCTAAAAACAAAGAATTCATCATGAGAAGACTTGGTACAAGAACTGTTAGAGGCAGCTCTTCCCTTAGTAAGATATAAGAAGATAAACTAATTAATTAAAGAAACAAATCGGAAGATGATAGATGGAAATCCAGGTTTACACCAAGGAAGAAAGTCCCTGGAAGGGTGAAGATGTCGACAAACATGCATTTCTTTCTTATTTAAGTCTTTTTATAAGATAATTAGATCTTTATGCAGCTAAGACAACATTGGAGGTGGTGTTTATAACATATTTAGAAGAAAAATGGAAGCTCAAAATAGCCCAAAGTCCAAGAGAAGAGATGGGAAAATATACTAGCGTGATGTGCCATCGTGGCCATGAGAAAATATACCGTGATGTGAAGGTAGATTGGGATGAATTAACCGTGCAATATAAATGCTACATTTGTATCTTTTTAAAAATAAACAGCACAACTTCATTCAAGAAGAAGTAGATAACCTGGATAGTCTTCTTTCAAAGAAGCAGAATTTGCATTGAATGCATTCCAACTAAGAAACTCTAGGTCCAGATGGCTCGGCTGGCAGATCTTGCAAAGACACTTACCACCAATTCGACATGAAATCACCCAGAAAATGTGAGCGGAGGAGGCTCTTCAGCTGATTCTCTCAGAGGAGCATTATCGTATTAACAAAGCCAGGCAGAGATGTTCCGAGTAAAGAAAACCACAATAAGCAGCAATTTTTGTTTTAGTAAATTAAACACAGTGTTGCACACAAAGAATAATACCTCGTGATTAACACAGCTTTACTCAGGAATGTGGGGAAGCTTTAATATTTAATGACCGACTGCATAAATCGCACTAACGAACTAAAAATCTAAGCCACGTGACAGGCTGTAGGTCGAGGAGCAGCGCTTGACAAGGCTAGCATCTGTTTCTGGTGAGCGGTCTAAGCAAACTAGGACTAGAGGGGCTCTAATTGATAAAGGCATCTGTGAAAACTCAGTTAATATCATATCTAGCTGTGAAAACAACGAATGCATTTCCCCTAAGATGATAATGAGCAGGCTGTCCCTCCTGCAGCCGTCACAGTGTAGAAAATCCCCAGGTATTTACAAAAATCTCCTAGAACTACGACCTGAATGGAGCAAAGCTGCACAATTCAAACCCTCAATCTGACTTCTGTATACCAACCAGGAACAAGTGAACAGCTAAAGAAAAACGACATGCCGCTTACAGACAGTTCAAGGGAAGTGAAATACTTAGACGTGATTCTTCGAGACATGCCCAGGGTCTCCAGGCTGGAAATCACGAGACGTGACTCAGAAAAGACGGGGTGCATTGGAGAGGCGTGTGTGCTGCTTGGTCGGGAAACGACGTGCAAGTTTCCTTCCCTGCGAAGCGCAGATTTAACATCTCCACTGTCAGAATCCGAGCACGGCTGCCTGGACACCGGCCCGCTCGTTGTTAATTCCTATAGAAGGGCAGAGCTCTAAACTCGCCAAATTACTCTTGAAAGAGAAGAGTGCGTTGGGGGCATCACTCTGCCCTGCATGAGTTCTGGGTGATTCACTTCCATGCAGTGTGAGCTGGCGGAGGAGGAGACAGCTACTCCATGGAGCAGATCTAGAATCCAGCAACAGATGCAACCAGACAGACCCCAGCTCTGCCAAAGGTGCCCGAGCAATTGAAGGGAGGAAAGACAGTCTTCCCCGCAAATGACGGCGTAACCCTTCCTTGCACACGCACAGCCAAAACCTGAGCTGCAACTCAAATCACACCATTGATGCAGGAATTAGTCAAAGTGAATCATGGGCAGAAATGAAAACATAAAATATATACACAGGAGAACATCATGGGCCCCAAAACAAAGAGTTTTTGGGTTGACTAAATCCACTAAAAGGATTGGTGGATTTCAACAAAATTATTTTGTATGTAAAAGGTCCTATCAAGAAATGGGCCTCCCTGGTGGTGCAGGGGTTAAGTCTCAGCACTATGAAGCTATTCGCAGCCACTGCAGCCTGAGTTCGATCCCCGGCAGGGGAGCTGACCCACAGGGCACAGCAGACCTCTCCTGTCTCCCCGCTGCTCCCCTCAGCAGTGTACGTCAGTGGATCTGCCTGTTCTGCTCCCCACTCTGTCTCTGGGGAGTCCTCTCACCCCCTCCCCCATGCCTCTGGCCTACACCCCAGATCTTATATGCATAAAGAAATATTAAAAAAAGAAAAGACAGAACAAATTAGAAATCTGAAAGCATATTTGCAAAATATGTTTCCAACAAAAGACATTTTAAAAATATATAAAGCACTCACCATTAAAAAAAAACAATTAAAATTTGAGCAAATACTTTAAATAGCTGCTTCACTGAGGAGCGGGCAGAGATGCCAAATCAGGGCTTGCAGAGGCGGTCCGCGACTTTGCGTCAGGAGAGACGCGGAGAGACGCGAAGAGCCGCTGTCTCGCCGCCGCCGCAGGACAGGGCCGCAAGGGGCGGCCACAGCAAACGCTGGAAGATTCGGGGCCACAAACAGTTCCTCGGCGCTGACGGGTGTGGGACGGCAGTCACCTGTGAGGCACTTTGAAAGTCTCTTTTCAGATGAAAATGGGACTTCCCAGAGATCCGCCCACGGCACGGCCATCCCAGTAAAGCTCTCCGTGTAGAAACGCGCAGACCATCTCCCAGCAGGGGTCAGAGACCGGGCCCCCCAAGTGCCGTCCAGTGCGGGCGGGGGCCCAAGGCAGCGCCCCAGGGGTTCAGGCTCAGCAGGAAAAGCTCATCTCGCAGGTGCAAACTGGAAGTAATAGATTATGGAAATAGCCCAGGGGTGCAGTTTCCCGGCGTGCCAAGGAGGTGTGGGGGCTCTGCACGTGCCGGCACGGGCACCTGGCTGTGGCCTTGGGCTGAGGGCAGATGTCGGCATTGAGGGAAACGCAGCCACGGGCACTGGGGCCTCTGAGTGACTCGTTACGGCTACATGTGGAGCCGCAGAGATCTGAGATGTAAAGTCTAATTAAAGCAGAAATAGACACATTAGACTTCACAAAATGAAGACCAGTTGCCCCTGGAAGACACTGTTGAGAAAATAAAAAGGCCAACATTTCTCTGGCAAAGGAATTGCTTCCAGAAAATGTAAAAAATACTTACAACTCAGAAATAAGACAACAAAGCAGTAAGAGACATGAACAGATGCTTCCCCGGCAAGGGGCATTCCGTGCAGGGGCTCAGGGAAATGGGGCTCAAAGCACGAGACGCGGGGACACAGCAGACACGGGACCCGGGGGCCGCTGAGCGTGTCGGGGCGCAGGGGGCGCAGACACACCCCGAGTCTGTGTGGGGCCTGGAAGTCCAGGAGCGAGGGGACCACGCGCTGCGGGAGGCGCCGGCCGGGGTGACCACATCCGCGTTACAGCGGGGGCGCGGCCCAGCAGTGGGGGCGTCCGATGGAGGCCGTGGGTCTGGGGGTCGCGTGGGGGCGGGAGCGGGGGAGGCGGCGGAGACTTGGAGGAACATCGATTTCCTCACCTTTGGGAGCGATTAGCTCAGGAGCAGTAATTCATGAAATAAGTAGGAAAAAATAGACAAAAATGAATGTGTCCAAAACTTAATTTTTTGGAAAGAGTGATAAAATTGCTACATCCCCTAAAATACTGTTGTGGGGCAGAGAGGAGAGCGACTCGCCAACACAAGGAATAAAATCACATCCAGCCTGCAGCTCCCCGGACGCGGCTCTCTCTGGAGACCCCTTCAGCGGGAAGAAGGAGCAGGCGGGAGCCGCCGCCCCCGCCGAGGGCTGGCGGCCTGTGTCTCTGTCGGGGTCGGGGGAGCCGCCCGCCCCGTCCGGGGTCCCGAGCTTGCGGCTTCCTCAGCAACATTGTTGACAGAGTGGTAGCAGCCTTTCCAAACTCTCCCCCAAACCGTGAGGGTGTGGGCGTCCCAAGAGACCAGGCCGTCCCTCTGAGTTCGTCCTAGACCGGCAGAGTCATCAAAACGCCGGCCGGAGAGCCAGGGGGAAGCGAGTGGCCCGAGAGCCGCAGGCCGTGCGCGGAAAAGCGCGCTGCGTTTGGGGACCTGGGCATCGAGGAGCGGGGCGGGGGCCTGCACGTGACCGGCAAGGAGGGACTTGTTCCCTGAGGACCCGACCCCTGTGAGGGACCCTCCAAACTCCAGCCTTCCCGTTCACGAAAGGGGGCGGCGGCGGCCATGGGGGGCAGGACCCGGGCCGGGCCGGGCCGGGCGCCCCTCCGCCGGGGGTCCGAGGCTCGGGCACGGACAGAAGCTTCTCTTCAGCCTCAGGATCTCATTGCTCCTGGCTCCAAACCCTCCTCGGGCAGAGAGGGGCGCCTCCAGGGGGCAGGGGTGAGGTCTCGGGGTGTGATTCGGCACCTTCAAGGCCACAGGCTCAGCCGCCGCCGTCTGGCCTCGGAGTCCGCTCACCAGCCCGGCAGAGACAGCGGCGCGCACTCCCACGCCCGGCTCCGGGCAAATTAGCTGTGACCAGATGACCATGTCATTGATTTTTGTCACCCGTCATCTCTTCTATTTTAGCAATAATCCTCATCAGCGCCTGTAATCAAATCTCCTGTAACTGTAATGATTTGGGGGGTATCGGTTGTTTTTGAAATAACACCTGCAGAACAATCATTAGAACCTTGATTAATTCTGTCTGACACGCAGCAAAAAATGAAATACGGCTTTTAAAAAGCTGCAGGGTCTTTAGAGTGAATAATTTGCTGAATATTCTAAGATGGGATTATACCGCTGAATATGCAACAGGGCAAGTAGCAGGCGAGGCCATGTGTGAGTGTGCCTGCGTGCCTATGTGCCTGTGTGTCTGTGTGCTGTGCGTGTGTCTGTGTGGGTGCACGCGTGCCTGTGTGTCCGTGTGCTGTGTGTGGGTGATGTGAGCTCACGAAACAGTAGAAGGCAAAGCTACGGCAGGGGAAAATCAGAAATATCTTGGCGCCTTTAGAAGACCAGGCCAACGTGGAGTTTGGAGTTCCCCCAAATCCATGAAACCCAAGAAAAATTAGAGAGCCCACCCAGGGATTATTTGTAAATGTCACAGGAGAGATGAATTCCTTTGTTTTCCAGCTTCTTTTTTTTTTTTTTTTTTTTGTGAGCACCTCACTCCTGTCAAGTGCTAATTCTTTTTTTTTTTTTTAAAGATTTATTTATTTATGCAGACAAGCTGGGGTACAGGCCAGAGGCGTGGGGCGGCGAGAGGGTTCATCAGAGACAGAGTGGG
>PVIJ01014423.1:0-40881 GCA_004024925.1 Scalopus aquaticus | reverse complement strand
GCGCCCCGAGGGCAATGCCCAGATTCCCTGCCCCCCGCTTGTGCCAGGCCACGCTGCACCCCTCCAGGCCCCTTCCTCCCTGCTGCCCACCCGCCCGGAAGCTGAGCCCTCTGAGGAAGCGTGTGGCTGGCCGGGAAGGCCGCCGCTGCTCCGGCCCCGGGCGACCCGCTCTCGTCTCGCACTGCTTGGACGCGAGTCGTCGTTTTCCTCCGTCCCGTGCCGCTTCCAACGTTGCCGCCCCAAGAGGCGCCAGCTGGTGGCCACTGAAGGGTCAGCATCGGCGACTGGGCCCCCAGGGACAGGGCTGCCCATTACCTTGCTCTCCTGAGCCTTGTGCCCGACGGACATCTGGACAACAGGATTCGGGTTGCTGTTTATTTTCTTCCCCAACTATCCAAAAACAGAAACAGACAAAATAAACACACACACCCCGAGGCGAGTTTACGAGAACAACTGGTTGGTTTCTACTAACAGCCACTGCTACTCTCACTGCTGCTGCTTCAGTGAGGGACTGCCTGGGGACAATTCACTTAGAAACCAGCTGCAAGGCACATGCCAAAGCCGTGATCGGCCACCATGAAAAAACGAAGAAAATTTCTATTGCACACAATTTTTAAGTGTCATAAAGTCTGTGATTTTTATAGCAAGCTACTTTGTAAACAGTGAATCTTCTGAAAGTCTTTAATGTTAATTCCAGCTCCCAAAACTTATCTTTCTCGATAACAAAATGGACAGAGTGCCACAGTGGGGAGCAGACAGGAGACAGACCAGAGGGCACCCCCAGAGGCTCTGGATGGCGCCCCCAAAGTGCGAGAATTAGCTGCACTATGAACTAGCACTTCTGCCCAAAGGGCTGCCAGGTCTTGCTCCCAGCCGTTAGGTGATTCCGACTGGAAGAATGAATATCCAGAATCACATTAATTAAGCAGACATGAGAAATCAAGGAAGGCAGAAAATGGCAAGAAGCGGACTTCAGCAACCGCCCCAGAGGCAGCAGTGACATGGGGCTCTCGGGCTCCGGGCCACTCACGGCTCGGCCCCAGCAGAGGGTGCAGTCAAGTGTCTGTTAGTGGAAATCAGCAAGTCACACAGAAGTTTTTGTATCTAGATACTTTGAGTCAGCCCTTAACATTGAGGCAATGGTAAAAACCAGCTCCAAAATCATAATTACTGGAATTAAATATTCCTAGCTTAAACCTACTGCCATAATCTAGTCTCTGCTTCATCTTCTTGATGTGGATAATCCTGCAAAACGAAGTAAACACTATAAAGAACCTCAGGCTGTAGGCACCTTTGGAGAGAACAGGGGTCCCCCTGAGCCCGTCTTCTCCTTTCGGTGGGTCCGCACCCTCTATACAAAGCCGCCCACCGCCCTGCCTGGGCCCCAGTGTGGCTGGGCCGGGGCGGGGGTCGGGCATGCCCGTCTTGCGGCAGGTGCCGTGGGGTCTCACTGCAGGGACGAGCCTGCTTGCTTAAGATGCTGCAGTAAGTCTTGGTGCAGAAGCTGAGATTCCTTCTACACCGATACAGTCATTTCACCTCTGAAATCACAGCCCATCCACCCTAGAGAGCGACTGTAGCCGGGAGTTTGAAGACATTTCTAAGAGCTTTCTGAGCCCTCTGAACACGAGTGAGATGGGAGCTGGACTGCCCCTGCCCTGGCGCAGCTGCGAGGCTGCCCGGCGCGGCCCCCCTCGCGTGCTGAGGGGACACAGCGGACAAGTCTGTGTGAGCTTAAAGCCAGCAAGCATGACGCGGACACTGCCCCGCGGGCAGCGAACAGGGCGGCGCTGCGATGGTGACATGAGTCTCTGGAGCAGGTGGGGCCCCGCGCTCCCCACTGCGACCCACGTCTGAGCTGCACCGGCACCGAAGGGCGCGGTGACAGGACCTCGGTCAGCCAGGCGCCCGCCCACCTCTGTGGGTGGAGGGGCGTCATCCTCACTTTGGAATCTGCTTATTTTTCTAGAGGAAACAAATTGAAAACAATTCCGTGGAGTAGAATTTTATAAAAACAGGTGCATTAAAAAATCCCCCTCCTGAAATATTTAAGCCTAAAATGCGCAAAGAAATTGCGGGGGGACTATTCTCAGTGGGAGAAAACGCTCACACTTTACTCAGAAAGGCGCGTCCGTGTGCTTTAGGGGGTGCAGCTGTCTGCAGCAGCCTCACTGCACGGAGTTCGAGCCTCTTGACAGGCCCGTCTCCCACACCCAGCAGCACCGCAGCCAGAGGCCCGGCTCAGCCTGGCCACATATTGGGAGAGGCGCTGCTCGGGCGGGCGGCGCCGGCGCAGGCTCCAGGACCCCGCCGGCAAGTCAGGCAAGGTCTCAGCAGAACCCACTTCCCCGTTTTCACCGGCTCCGTCAATCACAACGCAGATTCAAAGCCACCTCAGCCATTGCCTAATGCCAGAGGGGAGAGGTGCAGCTTCTCATATCTGCACTCGTAAAATAGATCTTCCAAGATGACCCGAGTTCTTCTGCGAGTCTCTGGGTAACAAGCTGCCCAAGACCTCCTGGGCCGACGCCCCGGACACCAGCACCGAGCACTGCCTCTCACAATAGGTTCTGACGGACTTCCCCACTTCAAGGGAAAGGGTTTACCTTGAACGCTTTCTGAACTGCAGTCTTCTTCGAGACATCTCGGTTAAATTCTAATGGGTTACTCTTTCAAGTCAGAAGAAAATGAATACACCAAGGGTTAATAAAACATGCAAGGAAGCGTTTATGGAAGGTTAATGACATGAAAATGTATGAGAACAAAAAGCTTAGCCAAAAATCACCAACAAGAGTTACGCAAAACCAACAGGAATCATTTGTTAAATTCTTCATGCCCAAGCTTTACCTCAGAATAAACCTTTAATCTGCAAGCATCAGACACGGCCTTGTGCCCTGTGACTACGCGCCTGTCCCTGGGACTCGGACATGCAAGATGGGGCCGCGGGGCTCTGCTGGGCTGGCCAGCCCCCCGGGGCCACGGCAGGGCCTAGCGGGCTGCAGGTGAAGGGCCTCGCAGACGCCCCTTCCTCCCACTGAAACTGATGGCGTCTCTACTTCGCCCCTTTTCTGGGAATACAGCACAAAGGCTGATTAGATGATCCCCCAACTTCCTCTTGGCTTTCAAGTTCTATGATTATGAATTTCATGCCCCATTTTTAAGCTTCTCCAGCTCGCCGCCCTCTCGTCCCGCAAGGACTGACCCTCACGATCAGACAGTTGATCGTTTTAGCTGCAACCAGCCTCAGACAGTGGGCGGAACTTCATTATCTGTGCGAACAGCAGATCCAAGAACCAGGGAGAGCCAGCGGCCGCTGCCCAGCGAGGCAGGCTGGGGGTTGCTGGGGTCGCTGGGGGAGCGGGGTCTGCACGGACGCCCCCACTGGGGAGGCGTGTGGACAGCTCCTGGGAGGGGCTCATGGGCCTGATGCTGAGGGCCGGCGCCCCTGCTTGGGACAGCCGTGTGTGGGCGCGAGGCCCAGCGCGGGTCAGGCCGGCGTGGCGAGCGGTGGTGCGGGCGGGTGGGGCCGGGGTGGCCACCTGGAGCTTTGCCCGCCGGGCCCTCGCCCTGCGCAGGAGTGCAGACCCCGCCGCGCAGGCCGGCCTGGACACCAGCACTCGGGCCCTCCCCGGGAGGGCAGGAGCGAGGCGGCCAGTAGCCGGAGCCTCGCTGGCCACAGCCGGCCGGGCCTGAGAAAGCGCCAGCCGCCTCCAATGCAGACCAAGGGGCTTGCGAGCGGTCAGCTCGCTCCGGTTCGTCCCAGGGACTCTGGACAGCGGCCGGCGCACAGGCCAGCACCGAGGGCGTTGTGTGGGACCCAGCTCTGCCGTGGGGCCGAGGGGCCCCAGGACCCGGAACAACCCAGATGCGTCCTCTTCAGCCTGACCAGAAAAGCCTGCGCGGGGAGCCCGGGGAGGGGCGCCCACTGCGCGGCTCCAGGAGGCCGTGCCCACGGCCCACCTGTGCGAGAGCCTCGAGCCAGTGCCGGGTGTGTGCACCGCTGCAGCTCCGGCGTGGCCGCGACGCCCCAGCTGTGCGGCCCGTGGCCAGGCGTGCGAGGGGGGAGCCTGGCGGCCGACGTCGCGGGAAACAAGCACAAGC
Source organism: Scalopus aquaticus (assembly GCA_004024925.1). Lineage (NCBI taxonomy): Eukaryota > Metazoa > Chordata > Mammalia > Eulipotyphla > Talpidae > Scalopus > Scalopus aquaticus. The sequence goes on along the minus strand of PVIJ01014423.1, from coordinate 36,780 downwards.
CACAGGCATGCAGGACGCCATGCAGGAAGGGCACGCCGCGCCACGCGCCACGCCACGCCACACATGCCACACGCCACGCACGCCACGCAGGAGGGCCCTCGGGCCCGGCACACCCCGGCAAGCCAAGGAAGAACACCGGAACTCACGAAGAGCGCGCTACAGACCGAGGCAGTGTTCTCACAAAACACTAGTCCCGACGCTCGCCTCTCTTTTAAGTAGCCACACCCAAAGCGTCCCTCGTAGATGCTCTTGGGACAGTGGACCGGGGGAGAGAGCAAAGAATGGCGGGCTGTGGACAGGAGCCCAGGAGGGCAGCAGCGAGGGGCCCTGCGCCCGCCCCTCCCCGCAGGCCCCGCGGCCCCACCAGCCCTGCCCGGCCGGCCTGCAGCGCCGCGGTGCAAGACGTCGTCACTTTTGTGGTTTGTTTATGTGACTCAGATTGCAGTGTACGTGAGCAGCGTGTGGCTCCCAAGAGACCGAGCCTGTCCCGCCACCCGCCCACGCTCTGTGCCCAAAACACACAAGCAGCCCAACTCCGCGCGGCGGACGGCAGACTCGCCACAGACGGCCCGGAACAGAGCCCTGCCAGAGAAGAAATTCTGCAGAAAGGGCAAGGAACAAGGAAACTAGTTTGCCCAAGTTTAAATTTCAAGATAAAGCCACAGATCTCAGCCTGGAGGCCGGGCTGGACTCTAAAACGATGAGAGGAGGTGAGACCGAGACCCGTGCCCAGGCAAACCCGCGCTGAGCAGAGGGTGGGCTCCGCCCCGCCCCGCCCCCGGCAGCAGAGTGCAGGGCCCGAGGGGCAGGGCCAGTGCCCCGCACCCGGGCTGGGGTGCCCTGGGGGCCGCTCGCCTGGGGCATGACCTCGCCACGCAGCTGGCTTCTGCCACGACAAGGCCCAGCAGCAGGGGCGGACGGGCACGCAAAGTCTACTGCAATCAGGCCGGTGGTGGCCGCAGCCACGGGCACGCAAGGAGGCCACGTGACGGGCACGCAAAGTCTACTGCAATCAGGCCGGTGGGGACCGCGGCCAGGGGCACGCGAGGAGGCCACGTGACAGGCATGCAAAGTCTACTGGCAATCAGGCCAGTGGGGACCGCGGTGGTGGGCACGCGAGGAGGCCACGTGAGGGGCACGCAAAGTCTACTGCAATCAGGCCGGTGGTGGCCGCGGCCACGGGCACGCAAGGAGGCCACGTGACGGGCACGCAAAGTCTACTGCAATCAGGCCGGTGGTGCCCGCGGCCGCGGGCACGCGAGGAGGCCACGTGACAGGCAAGCAAAGTCTACTGGCAATCAGGCCAGTGGGGACCGCGGCCAAGGGCACGCGAGGAGGCCACGTGACAGGCACGCAAAGTCTACTGCAATCAGGCCGGTGGTGGCCGCGGCCGCGGGCACGCGAGGAGGCCACGTGACGGGCACGCAAAGTCTACTGCAATCAGGCCGGTGGTGGCCGCGGCCACGCGAGGAGGCCACGTGAAGGGCACACAAAGTCTACTGCAATCAGGCCGGTGGTGGCCGCGGCCGCGGGCACGCGAGGAGGCCATGTGACGGGCACGGAAAGTCTACTGGCAATCAGGCCGGTGGGGACCACGGCCGCGGGCACGTGAGGAGGCCACGTGGCTGCTCAGCGGGCGCCTTCCCTCCCGGTCGCCGTGGCGGACGGCCCCTTACGGGCCTGAGGTGTGACTGCCCCGGGCACAAGGCCTGGGCCAGCCCCTCTGCCGGCCCGCTGGGCCCCGCTGTGCTGCTGTGGGGGGTCAGCCCAGGGCCATGCTTAAAACAGGCCAGACAGGCCCTTCCCTGCTAGCCCCAAAGTCCTCAGTGACTTTCTGCAGAACTCCTCTTCCCTGACGCAGGCGCGCACCTGAGCCGGGGCAGGAAACACGGGTGACGGCGGCCGGAACATCGAGCGGTCAGGCAAGGCACAGACGCTGGCCGCTCACCCTGCTGCTGCGGCCCTTGGTGGCGTGGAGCCAAATGGCGACTGGGGAAGGGCCGCCGAGCCCCCACCTACCGGGAGGTTCCGCGCCGAGTCCAGGTACAGGATGAGCAGCGAGGACGAGAGCCCGTCGTTGGCCTGGTCTTTGTCCGCGCGGATGTCGGCCAGCACCTGCAGGGGACGCGGCCTCAGCGGGGAGAAGGGCAGGCGAGCCGGCCACACGCCGGAGAGAAAGCCCCGTGGCCCCCGCCTGCCCCGACACCCCCGCCAGCTCTTGGGGCGCAGTACCTCGTCCAGGCCAGACGCGTCGGGCACCAGGCTGAGCCACTCCAGCCGCAGGTGCAGCTTCCCTCTGGGGACCTCGTCCAGAGCGAACCACTGAGGAGAAAGTGTCCACATGCAGCCTCGCCCTCTGGCTGGGCGAGCCTCCGCAGCGCCCTGGGCGCCGCCACCCTCACGTGCACCCAGCACACGGTTTCCAGGGCGGCCGGCGAACACAGGCGCCGACGTGAGGACTTGAGCGCCCACGGCCAGGAGAACAGCCCAGGCGCGGGCTTGCTGGCCCTCGCTGCGTGCTCACTGCAGCGGCTGCTGCAGCTGGAGGCCACAGCACCCTCCACACGGCGCCGCGCTGAGGCGCGTGGGCCAGCAGGGTCATGCGGGCCGCCAGCCACCCGGGCCTCCCGTCAGCGCAGAAGCACCGGCCGACTCGGCTCCAGCTTGCCCTTCGCGCTGAGCCACCGCGCTCCCAGACACGAGGCCGGGGCGTACCCGCCGGCCAGAGCACGGGACTCACCTCGTCCAGGAGGCGCTCCTTCTCCACCTCGGCCAGGTCCAGCATGAGGCTGCAGAGGCGACAGCAGCGGCTCAGCAGACGGCGGCTGCGCTGACCTCAGGCGCCCCGTGGGGCGGTCACCGGAAGCACACCACCCGCGCAGCCCCCGGAGCAGCCTGGGAAGCTCCCGGCTCAGGCCCACCCGCGCCGGGGCGACGGGACCCCGACGGGAAGCGGCCCCCACGCGACGGCCCCTTCCCTCCTGCCCCGTGGGGCCGACAGCCCGGCCTGCAACCCCAAGCCGCCCGGGGCTGCTAGCCCCCCGGCCCCCGCCCCCCGCGCCGCAGCCTCACGAGGGCTTTGGGGTGTAGCCTTCGCGGCCGCCAGGCCCCGCTCTCTCCGCGGGGGACTCGCAGAGACTGGGCGTGTTTTCAGGCCCGTTTCCCGGCCCTGCTGGTCACAGAAGCTCGTTCTCTGCGTGACGCGCGCCGCGAGCCCCCGTCTGCGGCGCACCGGGAGCGGAGGGGCCGTGCGGGGTCAGGCTGCTGCGGGCTGGGCGTGTCCGTGCCCCACGTGGCCGCCTCCCTCGTGGCCAGGTGTGCATGCCTGGAGGCGGCGGCGTTCACCCAGGCGCCCGGCACGTGGCCTCACCTGCCCAGGAAGTCGTCCTTGTCTGGGTCCTCGTCGAACAGCTCGATCTCCAGCTCCTGCCCGGGGTGCTCGTAGACCAGAGCCTGGGGGGCGGGCGGGTCACTGTGCGTGGCCGGCGCCGTCCCCCCAGACCGCACGCCTCGTCCCTGGGGGCGCCTGCCCGGGTGGGAGAGCCTCAGCGCCGTCTCCAGCGGCGGGCAGCTTCCGTGGCCAAGCGCAGCCACACCAGGACAAGATCACGCGCCCCACTGGCCTGGACTCGTCCCCACGCGGGGCCTGCCCAGCACCAGCAGGACAGGCCTCAGGGACACAGCTGCCCCCAGCCTGAGAACGCCGCGGCAGAGATGCAGCGGCCTCGGAGGCGCCCCGTTCCCCGCAGCGAGCCCTCGGGCTGAGAGCGGGCCAGGAGGGGCCGGGTCTGGGCAGCGGCGCCCACGCGAGGTCGACGCATGTCCGGGAATCAGCACGGACCGGCGTGCGCCGACAAGCAGTGTCCCTGCGACAGGGGTGCCCACGTCACCCACCGCGCTGGCTCTGCGCCGTGAGGGTCAGTCGGACGCGCCGGCGGACAGGAGGCCCAGGGAAGGGGCGTGACGTGGACAGTACCCTCCTGGACACTCACCTCGTAGACCTCGTTCCACTTCGGGCTGAGGTTCTCTTTGATGACCTTGCTCTGGAAGATCTGGTTGCCGACACGGACGACCCCGTAGGGGTCTGACTTCCCCTTGACCAGCCCCTTGAGGTAAGTGTCTTTCCCCTGAAGGTCCTGAGCCTCAATAAAGTGGATCCGTAAGACACCCTGCAAGGAAGAGGACACTCCAGCTGCTGCTGGTTCCCTGGGGACGCGGCGCCGCTGCGCTGAGGGCAGAGACCCCGTTCTGCGCATCACAGGGCGGGCAGCAAACCCGCGGACCCTGCCTGGGGCGGTGCGGACAGCGGCCCACGGGCCCAGGACAGGCGGCCGAGGAGCCGGCGCCCACGGCGCGTGCTGCGGCCAGGAGGCTGGCACTGCTGGTGTCACACCTGCCCCACGCCCGGGCCATCCGGGCGCCGTCACGATACCCGCCCCACGGAGACGCCCCCACAGACGCCGTCGGAAACTGCAAGCACGCCCTCAAGTTTCTTTTAAGATAAAGTGTTAAAATTATCTTTCCAAAGTGTTCTCACCCCACAAACCTTTAAAAAAATTGCTGGGTAATATTCTGACCCGATAAGCAGAATGAGGGCTTTTGAAGTGCTTAAAAAAACAAAAAAGCACAATCTCCCGTTTACATGTTCGCGTGTGGAAACTCAGATAACGCGGCAACAACATGCAACTGAAGTGGCTTGAAAGCCCAGGGGAGGAAGGGCGGGCCGGCAGGTCCGGTTCTCGAGCTCCGCTGTGAAGGAGCCTGCACCCCAGAGGAAGCCCCGGGAACAAAGGCCCCCCACACTACGTCCCGCCGCGAGGCCAGGAAGCACTGGGCTTGGGCTTAGCGCCCCGGGTGGGTCCCTCCTGCAGAGGCCAGAGGCAGAGGCCCTGCCGGCCGGCGCGCGAGGGGGCGCTGGGGAAAGCCGCCCCTGGGAGCGAAGCCCGCAGTGCGCGGTGCCCCAGAGCACCGCCAGGCCCCGCCAGGGCAGCCCAGGGGCGCTGCGAGGGGAGGCGGAGCCCCAGACCGAGCCCGGGGCCGCACCGGCGCTTCTGCGCAGCCCCTCCAGGAGCCTGACCACTCGCCAGGCAGCCCCGTGGAGCCCAGCCCTGCACTCGCCTCTGGATGGCGACCACGGGCACCTCGGCCCCGGCGCCTGGCGAGTCCCCCAGGGCAGCGGGACGGACCGCTGCCCGCACAAGGCCCGCCCCCGCGCCCGCGCACCCGGCGGCACCGACCTTGGGGATGGGGAACCGCAGCTGCGCGATCTGCACGTCGCTGACCAGCGGCACCGTGATGCGGTTGGGCAGCACCAGGTAGTTCGAGACGACGTCCAGGATGATCGTGTCCGACAGGCCGCTGTGGGGCAGAGGGGCGAGTGGGCGGGGCCGCCGCAGACAGCGGTGCTGTCCCCAGCGCACTGACGCAGCGGGCACGACGGCTCTGCCACCCGGGCCTGACTGCGCCTCGCGCTGCCGTTGGCCCTGGCGCTGCGGCACGGAGCTGGGCCCGCGGGCCCTCAGAAAGTCGGGTCTGTCAGACAAGGCACCGAGTCACCAAACCTCGTGGGCTCCGGGAATCCGCAGGGGGAGCCGGGAGGGGCGGGAGGGGCGGCGGGCGGCCCGGGGCTCACACGGCGGCGGGGTCGGCGGCCAGTCAATGGCGGCCCCGGCACGGCGCCTGCGCGGTGGGCCTGGCCCCTCCTCGACAGTGCCTGGGGCCGGCCTCCCGGCATGGGCGGACACTCAGCCCTGCTGGGACGGCGGGTGCAGAGCCCCCGGCCCCTCCGCGCTCAGCCGCCCCTGCTCCTCCACGCCTGGGGCTGTCCTGCTCGCTCGGCCTCCACCAGGCTGGGCATGGCCCACCTCTGCCCGGGGGGCCGCAGCCGTCTGTCCATGCAGGTGGACACACAGGGTGGTCTGGACTCTGCCAGCACCGGGGCAAACGCTCGATGGAGGCTGCGGAGCGGCAGCGGGAGCTGGGGCTGCTGCGTGAGAGCAGAGACCCGCCCCAGCAGCGGGGAGCCCTGAGGCGCAGGTGGGGGGCACCCAGGGCTCGCACCCCCCGCAGCACCCAGCCCTGCACTCAGCAGGCGACAGGCTGAATGAACAAAGAGCCTTCCAAGCAGGGTATTTGTTTACCCAAAAGACGTTTGCTATGATTACTCCTCAGGTTATTAAATTCCCCACTCTTCCCAGGCCTTGAAACAAAATTCTTTCTAACGGACATTTCCGGACACACACAAATACACGGGGATGGAGAAAATGGGACCAGAGCGAGAGGCTTGGCATTCAGCCCCCAGCCGCCGTCGGTAGTTTCCGCTCGTCTTTCTGGTGGGAGTTTATCTCAGATTGCCCCCTACACCACCGGCTACGTTCCTGTAAGACGATTTCCAGGCTACTTTGGGGTGCCCAGGAAGCAGGCCCTGGCCAGCACCGGGCACACGGCAGTGGCCCCAGGGCCCACGTGGTGGGGCTGAGGCTGGGGATCGGGCCACCCGGCCTCTCAGCGGGGGTGCCCTTAGGGCGTCACACGCCTCTGCGGGAGATTCCCTCCAGGACTGCCACAGGACACTGACGGGATGAGCGGAGACAGGGGGCCGAGGCTCCCCTCACCGCCTCCCGTCCAGCCGGTCCCCTCCCAAGACGTCTGGGGAGGCCAAGAGGTGTGTGGGGGACCAGCGGGAGGACCCCAGAAAAGGCTAGTATGAAACACATTCCCACGAAAGCCGATTCTTCTGGGAAAATAATAAAAGCCATACTTCACGGCCGGGCTGTACTCACTTTAGTCCAGGGATGTCGAGAAGATTCGTGAGCCCCGTCCAGTTAATTTCTAGAAGCTGTTTAAAAGGGGGATTAGTAACGCAGCTCCAGCTGCCCAAGCAGAGCGCAGGCCTCCTGCGCTAGACGGTGAGTCAGCACTCAGGGCGGCTGCTGCATCGCCTCGGGGTCCAGTCACCACGTCCATCTCGCCTGCTGGCACATAGAAGCTGCCTCTGTTTTGTTTCATGTTTCTGATAATTACATGGATTTTCCTGATAAAATCACACAACAATTCACTCAGGCATCCTACTGATGGGCCCTTAGTGTTCATGATTTCTCTTTTGTTGTCATAGATGATCTGGTGACCCTCTTTCCACCAGTGTTCTTGACACTCAGAAAGTGGACGTTTCGGTCAAAGACGTGCTTATTATTGCGTTGCTGACACCACCTAACTGTCCTATAAAAAGTTACTGTACCAACTTAGACTCCCACCGAAAGGCCTGCGGTGGAAAGCCAACCCCGCAAGCATATCTTCTGGCCCGCTTCTCTGTGATGTTTGCCGTAGATCATCTCCTACATAACAGGCAAGTTCCCGTTCAGAGGACGCAGCCCAAACCACCGATCAGATCCAAGCACTACGTGTCTTTCCTGCCAAGCGAGCACTTCATGTACTGACTTGTGCTGTTCTTAGGAGAAATGCTAAGTGAAAGTGCAAGATCTCAACTGCCCCTCCTAGTTGAGTAACAAAACTGCTCAAATTCCTTGGGAAGTGGGTGGTTATACACAAACATGAACTGGAAAGGTCAAGATGCTTTCAGATAGACCCAGACTAAAAAGCAACTGTTTTTAAAAGCGAGAAACAGTTGTTTCAGCTCAAAAGAAATGAGGTATAAATATAGAAATCAAGGAGAAACGATGTAATTCTAAATCTGGATTGCAAATATTATGAAATCACGCCTCCCCTCCCTTTTAAAGAGCAGGCCTAGGAGCAAGGTTTCCCAGTGCCAGCCCTGCCCCAGCTCCCAAATAAGGCCTCAGAGCGCAGCTCCCCGGGGCTGGGGCGCCGGGGAGGCTGCTGCTTCCAGGACGGCCCCGCTGACTCGGCAGCACGCGCCGCCCGGGCAGACAGGAGGAATACCAGGAGCCGGCGCCAGGCCAGCGGGAGGACAGAACTCAGTGGGGTTTGGAGAGGAGGCCTGAGCGCGGCCACGGCCCCCGCCAGCCAGACGGGCCTGGGGACACGCCCGTGGGCACCCAGGGCGGTCCTGGGGTCTGGCCCACTCTCGGGATTCTGAAATCCGACAGGGACAGGCACGTCCGACGGCTGTCCAGCAGCCCGAGTGACCACGTGTTCCCGGGCTATGTCCATGGCACCCAGGCGGTGCCCGGCTTTCCAGAACCTTCTCCAAGCTGTGAGCTCACCAGCAGCTGGCCTCCAGGTCAGGGCCTCCAGAGGTGGGGCGCGCGGACCCGGCAGGGGTGCTCTGACCCTGTCCGGGGTGCTTCCCCGCAGCCCTCCAGACAGGGAAATGGAGGCCCGAGAAGCCAGCAGCTGCAGACACATGGCCAGCGAGGAGGCCCACACGACCCCACCCATCCTCACCACAGGCCACCGCCTCCGCGCTGCTGGTTCTGTTAAACAAGCAGCATGTGGCCAGAGCCGACCGACATAAGGCAAACGCAGAAAACGCAAAGGCTCCCGGGTCCGGGGCCTAATCCAGTGCCCGGAACAGCAGAGCTGCGAGCCCAGGCCTCCTGGGGCCAGGGAGAGCTGCTCGACCCCTGGCAGCCATCCTGGCCTCATATTTTCCAGCTGAAAGTAACGGGAAAAAGTCCCTGCTCTCAGAGGCGTCTGTACCAAATAAGGAAGCGAGCGGCTCTGGGCTGCTCACGGACCGGCCTCCTTCCTGAGCGCTGACGTCACTCAGAGTCAGCGCGACATCACTTCAGAGGACATGCACCCCAGGAAGGTGCAGACCAACAGAGTAGCACTAACTTTTGAGGAAGATTTAAAGCCGGGACCTTATTATATTCTGAACTACAGGTAAAAGGTCTCTTTAGCCCGGACGCCCCTGTGGGTCTGCTACAGGTCAGGTTTTCACGCCGGCCGGCAAAGCAGCCCCGCGAGCGGCACCACCCACTGCCGGGACACGTACGCTACGGCCTTCAGAGCCGCTCTTCTTCTCAAAAGCTAACACAGAGCTCCTTACCGGCTTGGGGATTTCATGATGTTTTGAGTGGTTAAAATACTTTCAAAATAAGCCTTAATTTAAGTGACAAAAACAACAAACGAGAACACTAATTCCAGTGGTGACAGAAGCCAACAAGCCCTCCGTGCTCCCGGAGAAAGCGCCAGCCGCAGCCTGCGGGGTCACGTGCTGGGAGCGCCAGCCAGCGAGCCGCACCGAGTCAGCACGCCGAGGCGCGCCGTGAACCCCGCGCAGGGAGAGCCTGTCGGGGCTGAGCTGGCCGCGAAGGGCTGTCCGAGAGACAGCAACGCGGCGCAGACACAGCAGCGCGGTCCGTAGATGGCCAAGGGGGAACAAGAGCGCGCATGCAGGAAGACCACCCCAAGGCTCTGGGGAGGGGGCGTGGGGGTATGGGGCAGGGTGAGCCTGGGAGAGACCATCATCCTCCCTCTGGCTGGCCTGGGTGCTCACGGGACAGTGCTGGAAGTGAGGCTGGAGAGAGACCCCCAGGCCCAGCATCCTGACAGCAGAGGGCAGGAGACCTGGTGGGCCATGGGGTCCCGGAGGGCCACCACGTCCAGCCAAGGCAGAAGCCAGCAGCTGCTGCGCAGGAGGCGGGGCCGGCCCGGGGGCGGGGCCTCGGTCAGGATGACATTTTTGTTGGTCTCACTTTTGTGGCCAGTAATGATGGTTGGCTACTTGCAACAAAAAATGGAACAGCTGACAGACTTGCAATGTGAAACACTGACATTTCTTATGGCTATCCAAGTGTTAGAATATTTTTCAGTAGAAAAAGCTCTTTATGATTCAAAACAGCACTCCAGCTGTGGTGCGGCTCACCCACACAGGGCAGGAAGGCGACACCTGCACACCGGCAGCCAGGCGGGCTAGACGAGGGTGCGGGCGCGTCCCCGCGGGAAGAGCAGCCCGTGTGGGCGGGGCTGGGCTGCGGAGGGCAGAGCAGATGCGCAGAGCGCCTCTGTCAGGGCAGGGACCCAACGCCCGCCCGCTGCGCTACCGACCGCTGCTGAATGCAGTGTCAGTTACCACCTGCACTTTGAAACTGCCCGTGTCTTCAAATTTTCTGTCATGAACATGTTATTTTTAAAATCAGAGAGGAAAGTTGTGTACCGAGAAATGAAGGCTACAGAGGTAAGAGCGCGCAGGGCCAGCGGAGCTCTGCTTCCCCACTCCCTGTGTCCTCTGCCTATTCCTGCGGTGCCGGGGGCGCCAACAGGGCACAAGAACTTACCGGCTTGCGCAGGAAGAAGAGAGACAGGGCCCCCACCAGCGGCATGTCTCCAATCAGCGGCTCCAGGATGACCCGCATGGTGCCGTGAATCTAAACCCAGACACGAAGCCTGCGGTCAGGGCGGCCCGGCACCTGGGCACCTCGCGGTCAGCCGCAGCCCCCAACACGGCCGCCGGCAGAGCGTGCCCCCAGCCCGCCTGAGCTCGTGAACCATCGTCCTTTCTCCCTGAACACAGCGGAGAATTCCAGCAGCCAGTGAGGTTCAAACTTACCTGTATACTCTGCACGCCAGCTCTGCAAAAATACCGCTTGATTTCCAGATCGATCTCACAGTTTCCCACAAAGCTGCAAAGAAAAGGGTCTGAGTTACATTCTCAGTCACAGAGACCCGCGGGGCGTGCAATCTGAGCAGAAGGAGGGCGCCGCACCCCATACCGGCCCACAGGCGAAGCTGCGGCCTGGGCCAGGCGGGAGCAGAGCCCCACGGGGAGGCCGCTGTCCACACAACGCCGGGGCCGCGCGGCTTCTGGCAGAGCGCTCTTCTCTGACAGACAGCTGTGTTTTAGACGCCAGCAGCCTATCCCTGAAGGTGCAGCAACTCTCAGCCCACGTCCGGGGCGGGGGGCGGGCCGCGGTGCTCTGGGCGGCAGAGCTGCTCCACAGCCCGGAGGCGGCCGCCAGCCGCGAGCGACACTGGCACAGGTGGCACTGAGCCCACGCCGGGGTCCGTGCTCTGACCCCTCCTTGGACACCTCAGTCCTGGCGGAGAACTTCCGGGCAGAGCCCCTCAGCGGACGAGCTGGCCCCGCGCGGCGCTGCCACGTCCGCCACCCAGACGCTCGCCCGGCGGCGAGACCACCAGCGACTTGTTACAAACCCGCTTGAAGCTTCTCTCCTAAGACTCGGCCCCTTTGTTCTGTCGCCATCTTCCCCTCACTCCTGCTCCGCTCCGGCAGCGAGCGGCCCGGAAAGGCTCTGGCCTGGGCGCAGGAGCAGAGACAGCCACGGCCGAGCGTCTCCCGAGCGTCTCTCCTTGGCTGGGCGCGGCCCTCGCGGGCCCCGGCGGCCTCGGGGCAGTGCTGCGGAGTCAGGGCCTCTCCGGCTCCTCGAGGACAACGCCGGCCAGTTAGGGGAGACGCGCCTTGGCGGTGCTCCATCATCATGGGGTGCAGGCGACCGGCCCCCGCCACAGCTGCGGTGTCGGGACACGGCAGAGACGACGTCGTGGAAGTAACACAATCCGTGGTCAAGGATGGAAAAAAGGTGCCTGAAGGACAAGCATGAGAACCACCGGGAAGATGCTTCATTTATTTATTTTTAAAAAATGACGGTAAACGCACATCACGTGACGCGGCCCACCTGAGGCCTCTTGGAGCGTGCGGCCAGCGACACCAAGCCCTCCTGTGCCGCTGCGTGCGCCGCCTCGCCCCACAAAGCTGGGCCGGGCCCGCTCGCCCGGCCTGCTGTCCACTCTGACACCACAGCCCCAGGCCTTGGGCAAGGGCTCCGACAGCGCCTGTGCTGCGGCCGCCTGCGTCCCTCGGCACGGCGTCCTCTGCATGCTGGGCCCTTTCCAAAGGCGGAGGGGAGTCCAGACAGGAGCCCGCGTGCCGCTCCCTGCCCGCCGGGACGCCCGGGCTGCCCCCGCCTTCTGCTCCTGAGTGCTGCTGCCATGGACGGGTCCGACAGACCTCTCTCCCAGCCCTGCTTGCCATTCTTCGGGCACCCCACGGGGGCTGCTGGGTCCCCAGAGTCGCAGGGCTCTGAGGCCACCCCGCCGGCAGCGCGCTCCAGCCCCGGCGCGGACCCTGGCACCTGGCGAGCCACTCCACAGGGGCCACCGTGGTGAGGCCAGAGCCGCGCCAGCCCTCCCGAGGCCGGCACCGGCCGCCTCCCGCTGCCTGCCTCCTGTGAGTCTTCTTGAAGAAATGTCTGCTCGAGGCCCTTGTCCCCCGAGAGGGGTCCTGTTTGCCCCGGGCGTCAGGAGTCCTCTCCACACTCTGGCCATGTGAACACACGGACCTCCGGCTTGCTCCTTCTGGCCCCGCCGCCACGAGCGGGTTGGCCTCCTTCCCCAGTGCTCACGCACAGCGCAGCGGAGAGAGGGCGGCTGACTGGTGTGCTGGTTTTGTCTCGTGCTGCTCCGCTGAGCTCGGATCAGTCCCAAGAGGCTTCCTGTGGGGTCTTTGGGGTCTTCGGCACGCAGCCTGTGTTGTCCGTGAACACAGCTTTAGGCCTTCCTCTCCCGCCTGGTGCCCTGGCCAGGCCCACGCCGACTGCTGGTGGAAGCAGACGCCCTCCCTGTTTCTGAGCTGGGCGGGAAGGCATTCAGGCCTGCACCCCCGAGGGTGGCACCCCATTTGCCTTTCCTTACGGGGCAGCCACTCCTCCTGCTCTGGGTTTCTTATATGTTTTCTGTGAAGAGCGTTCAATTTTTCAGGCACGTTTTCTGTACCATTGGGTGACCGTGAGCTCCGCCGATGTGTCTTTCATCCCGTCTTCCATGATAAAATCCCCACTTGACTGGGGACAGGATCCGGTTTAACGTGCTGCTGGCTTGACGCAGTTCGCTGGCCCACGCTGAGGGTGCCGGCGTGCGTCAGGACGGGGCTCTGGAGTCTGCGGCAGGGCTTTCCCCGAGGCTGTGTGACGCGCGTCACGGGCGGGAAGCATCCAAGGAATGTCAGCAGCTACGACCCAGAGCTGAATAACGTTTAGGTCTCCGACACGAGCTTAGTCAGACCCCACCAGACTGCAGGCGAGGGCGGTGCTGCGACAGCCACGCCTCACAGCTGAGCAACGCTATAGCCGGTCTCAGGACACAGATGCAAAGCAGAGAAACACTCACCTAATCTGCAGGTCCAAAATAATCTGCCTCTTGTCCACGTTCTCAGTGTACACCTTAACCCCGTTGATCCTGAGGGGCTGAGACAAAAAGCGCTTGAGTCAAAGGCGGGGGACGAAGGAGCCGGCACGCCCCGCCTGGCCTTGAAGCGTGTGGGGGGCCAGGGCGCAGCCCAAACGCAGGCCCCGGCGCGGCCCTCCACCCCGGCCCTTTCCCTCCTGCCACCGACTGCCGCGGTTGGAACCTCACTGCATGTCATCGTTTGAATTGTGATTCCTCATTTCCTAAGATTTCCACAAAAATGGGACTTCTGAGTGCAACAAAAATTCCAGATTTTGGTATAATTTCAACACCCAATTATAAGGCACTGGGTCAAGAAACGAATGACGGAGCAGAAGAGGGCGACCGTAACAAATGTTCCATTTCCAGGGCCCAGTCCACATCCCCAGAATGTACGAGTTGAGGCCCCGTCCCCGCGGCTCAGAAACGCCCTGCGCGGAGACGCTGTGCGCCAGCAGCTTCGTCCCCAAGCCCTGGCCACAGAGGCTGCCGGCGAGCGCTCCTGTGTCTGAGGCGCGTTTGCTGCCCGGGGCTGGCGTCCCCCGCCGGCCCAGCCTGGACGCGGCCAGTGTCGGGTGTGGAGCAAGAAGGGACGCGCAAGGCCCCGGAGCAGCCGGCCGCAGGCGGGGGGTGGGGGTGGGGTCTGAGCGCACCCGCAGACCGGGCTGAGCGGCCCCCTCCGGCCTACGGGGGGCGGAGCCCGAGGCCCTGGGCACCTTCCGGGCCCGGGGTGACCCGCAGCAGCCCGGCGAAAGGCCAGGGCGCCGACAGCCCGCCCCGTGGACCGGAGGAGACTGACCTGCTGGCCCACGTCCACCTTGGTGAAGCTGAAGGTGCTGAGGTGGGCGTTGGCGCCCCGCACGGCGGGCTCGATGGTTTCCCGGAAGAGCTTCTCTATGAACTGGCAGATGAAAGGCCACATGTGCTTCACGGTCTGCGGGGGGAGAGCTGTGAGCAGGCCGCACGCGCTGCACGCCGGGAGCTCGCGGAGCCCGAGGGCGCTGCGGCCAAAACAGCCTGCCTGAGACGCCAACAGGAAGCCCGGGGAGCGGCAGGGACTCCGGCTGCAGCCAGATGTCCCGCTAGGCGCAGCGGCACCACAGCGAGGCCCCAGGGCAGGAGAGCCGCCCCGACGCGCCCAGACTGCAGGCCCCGCCTGGGCTGCGCCGCCCGAAGACACCAGAGAAAGAGGTGCTCCGGGCACACGGCCGGCTCGCCTCTCCTCGGGACAGACACGGCCCCGCCCCCACGCGACCTGCCCTCACCTTGTTCAGCCACTCTGCTCTCTCGGTGTCCGGAAAGTGAACCTAGGAGAGTAACACACAGGACACATTACCCCGGCAACGGGAGCCAGCGTGGGGCTCCCCCGCCCCCCAACACTGACGGGGGGTGGTTTACCAAGGCCACCAGCACCCCCGGCCCGGAGCAGCCCCGACCTTGCCGTGCCCAAGAGCAGACAGCTGCCCCCCCAGGAACCAGCCCTCGTCCTCCCGGCGGCACCCCCGCCCCCCGAGGCCGCGCCCAGACGAGGGCTGGAGGCCGGCACCGCTGCTCGGCCAAAGGGAAGAAGCATCCTCTTTGCGGCCACAGAGACGCGCCGTCCCGTGGGCAGCCCCCTGGCCACTGGCCGCCCGCCCGCCCGCCGGCTCCGGACCGGACCTTGGCCAACGCCCACAGCAGCGCCCACCGGCGGGTCCCAGGCAGGGCTCCCACCCTCAGAGGGGCGGTGGGTGCGGGGAGGGCCGGGAACCAGCCCGCCTTCGAGGGGCCTGACACCCGGTAGAGGGGCCCGTGCGGCCAGTCGGCTTGGCCGCAGGGGCCGCGGGAGACGAGACGGGTTTTCCAAGCTGAGCTGGAGCCACACTGGACGAACACAGAGGACGGCGACACCCGAGGCAGCAAGGAGGCGGGCGGCGCCGGCCGGGCGGCCACTGAGCCACGGGCGGTCGCCGGCAGCCCGAGCGTCCACCGCGCCCTAGCCCAGGGGTGCAGCAGGTTGGGGGGGCCTCCTGCTCAGAGCAGGATGACGCTGCGGCGCCCACCCCCACCTCGGGCCTGCACCCCAGGCCTCATATGCAAAATAAATAAATCTTAAAAAACGAAGAAGAGAAGCCGCAGGGACAGGAGCTGCAGGGCGGCGGGGAGCCGGGAGAAAGGCGAAAGCGCCCAGGGAGCGCCGGCCCTCGCAGCCCTCGCACAAGGAGGTGCCAGCCCGACGGCAGGGCCACTCGGCGGAGCCTCCTTAACCCCAGGGCCGCACCGCTGTCGTGGCGAGACCTCCGGCAACGGGCCAGGGCGGCAGCGACGCCGCCGCAGCTGCAGGGCGCCCCGTCCCCGCAGTGGGCGCCAGGCAGCTGGGGCGTGCACGCCGGTGCCCCCCGCCTTTCGCGCCGGCTTCTCGCCGCCTCCCCCAGGGCTGCTGTGCCCCCGCCGGGTCAGCGCGCGGGCCTCGAGGACGAGATGCTTGCGGTCAGACTGCCGGGAGCCCTGTCCCGGGGCGTCCGCCACCCACAGCGGACGGTGGGCAGTGCGGTCCACTTACTCCTTCGGATGTAAAGTCAAATGCACGAAGTAGGCGGAGCGATGGCTCCAATCCACGAACAGTGGCCAGTGGCCTGCGGCCAGCTGTACTGGACTCGAAGCCTGGGGCCGCTGCGTCCCGCACGCCCCGCGGCAGGCACACAGCCTTGGTCAAGCACGCGCCCGGCGCAGGGATCGGACCCCCTCCCGCCGCTCCCGGGCACAGCGCGCCCCCTGCAGGCGCCCGGGGCTCAGGGCAGCCGGCCTGGCCCCGCCTCCACCCCGTCTGGAGCCCCGGACACGCCCCCGCCCGCCCTCCACGCCCAGGACGCCTGAAGGTCTCACCCGCCCTCCCCACCACGAGCCAAGTCCTGCAACCCAAAGCCCGTCTCACCGCCCCCTCAGCTGCCCTCAGGGCCGGGTCTGGGGTCTGGTCCCAGTTGGGGTAGCGGGACCTGCTTCCTCAGACCTTGCGGGCCAGGCCAGTCCCGTCTCTGGCTTGCTGTTCCCTGCTGGGGACCCCTCTTGGTGGCCGTGAAGGAGAAACAGGGGTCAGACATGGGCCGGTCACTTTGATCGTCCCACTCTTCCCGGGAGGTGGCCGGGCAGTGGCGCTGGGCTCCTGTGGGGAGGCGGCCGCCAGGCAGTTTGTGATGCGCTCCGGCCGGGGGCGAGGAGGGTGCTTGCTCCCAGTCTTCGCTTCCTGCTCGCGTTTCCAGGTGTTTCGTGGATCGTTTTCCTGCTGCCTAAAGATGCTTCTCTCCCTGCAGGTTGCTCCGTAGACCGCTCCCTCCGTGCCGCGGTGGCGGGGACAGGCCGCGCGGGCTCCGCCCCTGGCTCGGCGGGCGCTGGTGACCGAGCCCGCGGCAGGCGCTGGGGGTGCCCCAGAAACCCGCCTGCTCTTCTCCGGCCCCGTGTTCTGCCCTTCGCACGGTGTCGTGGCGGCGCGCGCCTCTGCGGTGTCCCTGGTCCCCGGCTGAGGGCCTGGCCTCGCGCGGGGCAGTCACAGGGCAGAATCTGGTGGCTGGGCCTCCGGGCCGGTTTGTGTGACTGCATCCTGGCTCGCCCCGGGCGTCCTCATCACAGGCACCCCCACGGCGCTGGCTCCCCGTGCCCCCCAGCACTGGCGCGGTCCCTGTGTCCCTGCCCCTCGGCGCTTGCTGGGGACGGCCCTCGCGCCATTCCTCCCACGGCTGAGCGATGCGCGCTGCGTGCCGTGCCTCCTGCGGGCGTTTGGGCTCAGCTTCTGGCTCTTGCGAACGGCACATTCGTGCATACTTTTTGTTTAAATACCTGTTTTCAATGGGGGGGCGGGTAGGTACCTAGGCGAGGACTCGCGGGTTTGACTTGCTGAGGAGCTGCCAGACCTGCCCACGGTCGGGGGATATTTACGCACTCGCCGTTTCTTCTCCACTCCACGGCAGTGCCCTGTGCGGGAACTGAACCGGCCACGGTGGGGCCATTTACACGGAAAGTGTGGCCCAGGCCCGCTGCTCCGCTCTCAGGCGCGCCCTTGGGAAGGCTGGTCTCAAAGTTTACGGGGTGTCAGCCACCTGCCCCCCGCCCCTGCAGCGCTGTGTGGGCCGCGGTGCGGATGCCTCCGGGTGCTTCCTCTGGGTCTCTGGATCACGGCTGAATACAGGCGTTATTGTTAGGGAAAGAAATAGATGGGCGAATTCTCTTTTTATTTTTCTAAGATTTATTTATTTATGCACACAGCTGGGATACAGGCCAGAGGCAGGGGGTGGCGAGAGGGCTCACCAGAGACAGAGCGGGGAGCAGCACAGGCAGACGGACGGACACACACTGCTGAGGGAGCAGCGGGAGGCGGGAGGGGTCTGCCGCGTCCTGTGGGAACCTCCCCGGCCGGGCGTGGAACTCGCGCTGCCGCTGCCGACAGCTCCACAGCGCAGCGCCCAACCGCTGCCACCAGGGAGGCCCAGATGGGCAAACTGCTAATATGCTGTCCTAGGAAAGGAAGAGGAACGCCGATTCTGTCGCTGAGGGTGCCCTCTGGCGGGAGGGGCTGGACAGCAGGAGTCTGGCACGATCGTGTGCGGGGCTGTTCCCCGGCAGGTGCCGCGCGTGGGCCGACGGTCCTCTCAGCGCAGGCGCGGGGCGGCCTGTCGTGTTAAGCTGTGGGGCTTGGGGCTGCTGCGGGCGGTGCAGTTCGGGCTCAGCAAGCAGGACACGGGTGACCGGCCCCGCCGCCCCAGCTGGGCCCAGAACGCAGACCCGGCCCAAGCCTGGGGGCCGGTCCAGCTGCATCAGCCCTGCGAGCCGTTGTCTGCTCACGAGGAAATCACAACCTCCACGCGGGCCTTCCTGTGCCCAGCAGCGCTCCGCCCTCAGCCCTGAAGGCAGACACAGGCTGACTCAGGCTTTACGGAAAAGGCAGTACCAGCGGGTGGGGTGCCAGGCCTCTGCATGCTTAAGAAATAACCAAAGCCAGTGCTGCCAATTTTGCTTTCTGATTCACGCTATACTTGGGGTTTTGGCTTTTTAAATCTAGAACTCAGACACAAGCTAGAGCTGCCGTCACCCGCTAAGCACGATGGAGCGAGCGATTTCGGCGGCAGCCCCCGCACACCCAGGACGACCGGCGCCGCGGCAACGGACCGGTCACAGAGGGCGAGGGCAGCTCCGGGCCGAGCGCGGGCAGGCTCTGCTCTGCGCCTGCAGCTGCTGCTGCAGGGAGCCCTCGTCCTCCAGGGACCGCCTGCTGGCGCCGGGCAGAACAGGGCTGACCAGACGCCTCCCCGAGGCGGAAGGGGACTCCTGTGAGGAAAGGGAGGCGGCCAGGTCGCTCGGACGAGCCGCCCAGAGTGGACACTGGCGCTCCGCGCGGAGGCGCCCCAGAGCCGTGAGGCCGCGCCCTCTTTCAGGCGCCGGTGCGGACAGCAGGCCCCAACCCCAGGGAGGCTGCCCCACCGCGGGCGCCCGAGGCCCAGCAGCAGAGCCCACCGCTGAGCGCAAACTGCCCTGGGCACAGTGGCAGGAAGGGCCAGGCCCATGCAGGGGCAGCCTCGGGGCAGCGTCCACTCCGGGGCGCAGCAGTGGAGCCCTGGGGGCCGCGGGCGCGACAGCCCAGACTGCTCCTCGGCCACGCAGGGAGCAGAGACGCGAGGAGCCTCTGCAGGGTGCTCACCTCCAGCTCACCCGGACAAGCTCTTAGCAACGCCACCAAACAAACAAGCACAGGGCGAGACCGTGGGCGGGGTGCCGGGCGGCAAGTCCGGGAGAGAAGGGCCAGGCCCCCTCGGGCCGGCCCTGGACGCCGCTCACCCCGCGCCTGCCGGGGAGGGGGCCTGCCAGGGTCTCCCCACGGCCAGGCCCGGCTGGGCAGACACCCGGCACCGGGCCAGCGACGGCCAGCGAGCACCAGGCCCACGAAGTCACCGCCTCGCTCGTGCCATGTCTCGGCAGCCTCGGCCGCTCCAGCTGGCCCCGGGAGCAGAAGCTGTCGGTCCCCAGGCGGGTCTCAGGGCTGCCCACGAGGAAGCGCCGGGCTCTAGCACCCGGCGCAAACACAGACCGGCCGCGGGCCTGTTGCAGACGCATCCCGTGCTGTCCTGAGCGCAACACTGGTTCCTATTCCCCAGGTCAGACAAGCAGCTCCAGGAACCTTTCAGACGCGGACGAACAGAAAACCACGCGCTCGGACTCGCCACCGCGTTTCCATTCCTCGCAGCCCGCCGTCAACTGGGGACACGCGGCCGGGGCGTCGCGCGGGGCGTTCGCGCGGGAGGACGCCGCACGGGCACGCCCGGAACGGCGCTGCGCCCGAGCCCCACGGCGGCCACCAGCCCCGCCGTCAGGCGTGCTGCAGCCCGTGCGGCCAACGGGAGAGACCCGCGGCCGCGAGCAGGATGCCGGGCCCTCCCGGGGCGGCCGGGCACGCGCGAGCGGCGCCCTCCGCTTCGACGCCGACCTCAGCCCAGGAGCCGTGGCCGCGGTCACCGACGCCGCGGGGTGCCGCGGCCCGGGAGCCTCCGAGGCCTGGGAGCCTCCGCGGGGACATCGCCACGGGCGCCGGGCACCTGCGGCCAGGCCCGCGCAGGGGGTCTCCGCGCACCCGGCCAGGCCCGCAGACCCCGACAGCAGCTTCGGTTCTTCCCCAGTAGGATCTTTGTGTAAAAATAGGTTGCTTAAAGTGTTGAGTTACTGCTTTAGTAAATGTTCAGAATGTGCTAACTGGCAAATTCTTTTTAAAAAGCGAGTCTCCCACTTCACCAGCTGCAAGCCGTAATAATGGCCGTCTGCTTCCTGTCCCGTATGTAGCTAAGGGCTGAGAACACTCTTAAATCCTAAAACCTTATTTTCCTAAACAAATGATTTCAGTGTGACTTAACAGTGCGAACAAAAATCCACAGGAACTCCTCCAAGGTCATAATTTTCCACCAACTAACGGGCGTTTGGGAGCCGCGGCTGCTACAACACGTTTGCCAGCTGCGAGCTCCCACCCGCCCTCGCCTCCCAGCAGCCCCGGGTCAAGTCCTCGCTGGCTCGTTGGTTCTTCGCCTCCCACAACCAGAGCCGGACATTAAGCCTTTTTTAATCCCAGCTATAAACTAGCTGATTTCTTAAAATGTTATCTACTCCAGGAAAAATTCACCAAAATAAACAGTCTCCCTTAAAAAAATTACAGGGCATTGTAAGTTAGGAAAAACAAACAAACAGAGACAGACCAGGGGAAAACTTCCAAGTAAAATCCATTCAGCGGAAAGCGATCCCTTGCCAGAGGGCTGGGGACATTTGAGACCTGCCCCGCCCGATCCCAAGGCAAAGGTGACTCAGGGCCCAGGCTTGGTCACGCGGAGGAAGCAGCGCAGGGCCGGACCGCGGTCTCGGCCGTCTGTGGGCAGCGGGGGCGAGATCAGAGGTGCGTGGCGGGGCCCAGCGTCCTGCTGACGCCATGAGGGCGGTGCTGCAGCACCCAGTGCGGGCTCCCTGCGAGCGGGCAGAGATGGCCAGAGGCCCGGTCCTAGCCAGCAAGTCCACTCCTCACTGGGGCCTCGTCCACCTTCGTACCACCTCCCACAGCACCCGCCGCACAGGAAGGCTGCCCTACTGGGCACTAGCGCCCACCCCGGCCCCAGTTCTAACCTGCGCGCATCTCCTGCTCCCACATCCCTGCACCCTTAAACACGTGCACCCTCCCAGCCACCCCGGGCCTGCCTGCCTCGCTCCCTAGGAGTCCAGGTGAGGCAGGACGAACCCCTCACGCTGCGGAGGCCCTCAGACCTTTGAACGGAGGAAGAAAATTCATCCCTCATGGAAACTACAGAGTGATTTAGCAAAACATCATAAAATGCCGGAGACCACAAGAGCGCTCTCTAAAACCATGCTCTGACACGCTGTGTCTAATATAAAAAGACCAGCCAACAACTTCTCAAAGATACCTTGGTTCAAAGTTAAGAGTTCACAGTAACTTCGAGAAAACCACACATCAAGGCTGTTGATATCTTTGAAGCACTAGTTCTACTGTTATTCAATTAGATTTTGTTTGACCAATAGAGTATCAGTGTTTAAAGTAACATTAGGCTTAAATGGAAATATTTGCCTAGTGTTTCCATTCACAGTGCCACTCCCTTCAATATTCTGTAAAATATGAGTGCCTCCAAATTAAGTTAAACACTCATTTAAGAAACAGTACCACCTCTTACTGGAACCCCATGGATGAAGGACCAAGCAGGGCAGCCTGCTTCACTCTGCAACTGGTCATCTCCTCCACTTATTCATTTTTAACAGAGGCTGCCTCTCACAGCTCTGCTCTCGCTGACTGAAGCACCGTTCGCTGCTGGTGGCTCTATCTGCTCAGCGGCTGACGCCGTTGTTCCGGGCTGGCTGCGGCAGCAAGGCCCACAGAACCACAACCGTCCAAAACGAGGGAAGGCCCGTCTGGCCCAACAGGGCTCGACCTTATCATGTTCCATAAAAAGGTCTTTACAGGATTCAGATCAGCTTTTATGACGACCGATGAAACATACTTAATGATGTAACATAAATACAACACATATATTTTCAACTCATGTGTTTGGGTCATTTGCAGCTGTGGCCGAGTGTAAAGTAAAGCGAATACTCCCTGGATGGAAGTATTACTACAGTCAGAGCATACAAAGCCGGTGGACACATATGGCCTACATTTAAATCCATTTTCTAGTTTAAACTAAAATCAGGGAAGAAGGGAGGAATAAAAAACTAAAATCAGGGCCTCCCCGGTGGCGCAGCGCTTAACTGCTGCGCTGTGGAGCTGCCAGCAGCTGCCAGGCAAGTTCGGCGCCCAGCCGGGGAGATTCCTACAGGGCGCAGCAGACCTCTCCTGCCTCGCCCTCTGCTCACCTCAACAGTGTATTTCCGTCAATCTGCCTGTTCTGCTCCCCACTCTGTCTCTGGTGAACCCTCTCGCCGCCCCACGCCTCTGGCCTGTAACCCAGCTGGTATGCATAAATAAATAAAAAAACAAACTAAAATCAGACACTGCTTCATGTCTAGCCATTTTGGGTGTCTGGTCTTACTGAATGAAGCATTTAACCACACACAGAGCAACACAAGGGCAGATGTGAACGCAAAGAGGGGCCCAATGCAGCACCAGAGCCCTTTCAAGCTATGACAGGGACGCCCCTATCTTATCAAACACAAAATCACCCTAGCATCTAAGTGCCAAGGTTGCAACCACCGCTTAAAATAGCTAAACTATGGCTCCTCATTTCACTGCCTCAACTGGCTTCCATTACAGGTCTTCACGGAAATGATTAAGATGTAAATCCAAGATTGACCCTAAGGAAATTCAAACATCTGGATGTACAGAGCCTAGAGTGTATCTTTTCTTTCGTTCATCTGGTTCTTAGTCTCCTGCACTGAGTTCTGGCTAGAGCTAAATTCTCCTGAGTTTCCCAACCATGGGAAGAAGGCTCTTCCCAGAGAAAAGCTGGTTCTACACAACAGTGTAGGACAGCACAGCAAGGACGTGGAAATCTCAGCCACCAAGAGCAAGAGTAATGACAGGCCAGTGGTCAAACAGATGAGTAACACCGGCTCTGACAGGCCTGGGGCGCTTCCTCCCGAGCTGATGCAGCACGTACTGGCAGCAGAAAAGCAGAAAGGGCAGACTTCACATTATCAAATTCAGGTTTTTCAAATACAACTAGTACTGGAAAATCACCCATATTCCTCTCCATAAAAATGCCTCAAGACTAGCCTTCACCCAGTCCAACTTCAGGGTCCACACCAGTGCAGACCTCACCCATGAGGGCCAGCCCTGCTCCAGGAGCCCGGCCTGGCCAGGCTTTACCTGCTGCTGAGCCCGTGACTGGCGTCTGCATCAAACCTGCAGAATCCAAGTTCACGGGGAGGGGGATTTTTCATATGCTCACAGTCTTAATTTGAAACAGGATGCATTTTTCTCAAAGTTAACACTCCTATCTCACTTTCTATACACCACAAAGCCTTATTTCACTAAACTAAAAGAAGCGCTGTCAGTGAACATGCCTCAGGTGAGGGGTCGGAAGTGAGCCCCACATCAGCTCGGGTTTTCCTCTCTTCCACGCCTGTGAATCAGCCACCACTGCTGAGGACACACCGTGATAAAGTGCATCTCACGCACAGCAAAACCCCGAAGTGCCACGAACACAGAAGCACGTCTGCCTCGGCCAGGCGACTTCCAAGGCCCGTCGGCCCCCTGCCCGGTGGTCCGTGCACGTGATTCACTGGTTTACTGTGCAAACAGCATGTGGGCGTGACACGGAGGAGGATGACCCTAAACCTCCTCGAACTGCGGCTGGGGCCTGTCTTGAGCTTGCCCACTGGCCAGCTTCATGGGACTCCTCCCAGAGGCTCTCTAAGTCACGCTGGCATGTGAACGCAAATAAAAACCTGGAATAATCAAGCAACAAATTCTGGAGAAAAAAACTTGCTTACTCTGAGAGGAACACCATGGTTCACAACGGTGTAAATCACAGGAAAGATCTAAGAAAAGAATCTTTGGCTAATCCCACTTTGTTAAAAAAAAATTAGCCCTTCATTAGGGCAACAAGAGTTTGTTAATTTACGACGTCGCAAGAACTTTCACACGCAAATCCAGTATTAACCACCTGCTTACAGCCAAAGGTGCACGCAAGTCAGCGCCGTGGGCACCGGATAATTCCAGCCCCAACATGCCTACTGGGGACACATCTACCACGTCTTCAGCTGCCCTCTGGCATCACCTGACGGAGCAACAAAACCCAGCTCACACTTGAGAGTCCTTGGGGCCCCCACAGGGCAGCTCATCCTGGAGCCCCCACCTGGGCCACGCGAACTTCCTGCCCGTGTTTCCTGCTTGCGCGGAAAGCCGGCCACACCCCGGCCACACCCTGCTGGATTCTCCGACTCACTGGGCTCACGCACCACCGGGGAACAGACCTTCACCTCCCCGCCCCACTGCGGGTCTCTGCAGCGGCGCTTCGCGGCCCCGTGGCCCCGGGGCTCCACACCCCTTCCCCAAGACAAGGTCCCAGCAGGCCGAAGGCAGGCACCGCGCTTCTGAGCATACACGTTTTCCTGTCGTCTTAAACTGTGACGGCAACTCCTGGCTCAAAGAATTAAGAAGACGGGAGCCAACCCCGTAAGCAAACCGCGCAGGAAACTGCGGGGCAAAACGAAACAACGGGGGCTCTTCCCGGCCCTTCGGCTCTTGCCCCCACCCCCACCCCAGCTCCTCCACACCAAAGCGCCCCCGCGCCCCGCCGCGTAAAGAACGACACGAAGGTTCGTTCCTCAGTATGGACAGATCTCTGGGGACGGCTCCCGGCTCTTCAGTGGTCAGAAGCAAGCCGAGAGGACGCGCCCCCGCACGGCCGTTGCGAGAGGGGGCTCCGGCCGCGGCAGGAGCCCCGAGCGGGAGCCGGCGAGGCGGGCAGGCCGGGGGGCGGCGCGGCGCCTCGGGGGCGCCCAGGGGGCCCGGCCGCGCGGCAGGCGGGGTGGGCCGGGGAGGCCGCCGGCGGGGCCAGGGCCGCGCGGACACCCGACCGGAGAGGCGGGGCGGGTGCGGCCGGGGAGGAGGGCAGCCCGGCGGGACGGGCGGGTCGGCCGAGCGCAGGGGTGGGGTCGGGGCCGCCCGCCCCCGCCGGCCGCGCCGCACTCACCCAGGCGGGCAGGTCGCAGGCGCGCACGCCCAGGCGCACGGCGCGCTCCTCGTCCTCCAGCAGCGCCAGCGCGCGGCACAGGCGGGTGGCCTTGAGGCCGCGGCTCCGGCGGCACCACACGAGCAGCCCGAGCCCCAGCAGCACCCAGCTGAAGCTCAGGCCCAGGTAGCCGAGCGCGTACACGGGCAGCAGCAGCGCGAAGCTGCGCGCCAGCTGCGCCAGCAGCCCCGGCACGTCCACGCTCAGCGCGGGGCCGGGGGGCTCGGCCGCCGGGCGCCCCGCGGCCCGGGCAGCGCCGGCCTCGGGGCCCTGGTCGCCGGCGCCGCTCATCGCCCCGCCGCCCAGCGCTCCGTCCCGGCCGAGGCGGCTCAGCCCCGCGCCAGCGCCCCTCTGAGGGGACGGGCCGCCGCGACGCGCCCGCCCGCGCTTCCGCCCGCTGGCGGCGTGTGGCGTCAGCGCGCCGGGGCGTGGCGCGCTTCCCGCCGGGGCGGGGCCGGGTGACGTCGGGCGGGTGGGCGGGGCGGCCGCCACCCGGGGGGCCGGGCGCGGCCGAGGCGGGGGAGGTCGCGCCTCGGAGTGGGCCGGGCGCCAGCGCGCGACGTCCACACCCTGGCGGGCGGGCCCCTGGCGTGTGACGTCACCGCGCGGGCGGGCCCTGGCGCGTGCGTTTGACGCGCGGGACCGGCTGTCGCGCGCGGTGACGCGGCCGCCCCGGGCCCTGGCTCGACGGTGAGGAGCGGAGGCCGCTCTCTGGTGGCCGCCGTGCCCGCTTGGCCGTGAGCGCCACTGGGAGTTGAGGGCCGCCCCGGCGCGCCGGCGGCCCCCGGGCGCCCTCCGCGGGCGTCATCCCCGTGGGCTCGACCTCAGGTCATGACCCCTGAGGGAGTGGGCTCCCCGCCGGGACCCCCCACGGCCCTGCGCCCTGTGTCCTGGGGGAGTCCGGAGCGGGGGTGGGGGGGGGACACATCAGCAAGTCAGACCCTATTTCTGATGCTATCAGAACGGCAGCGGGTCTCTGCTCAGGTCTCCAGGGCACGCTGGAGTGTTGGTAAGCTGGGGTCGCCCCTAGAGACGCCCCGGGTCTGCGCCCCACCTTCGTTCAGGCTGCAGGCAGAATTCAGTTCCTTGCAGCTGTAGACTGGGGTCCCCAATTTCTGCTTGCAGACCCCTGGGCCGTCCTCACCTCCTTCCCCGGGGTCCCTCTTCCCTGCCAGTTTGTCCGCCTGCCAGGGAACTTGCCTGATGGCGCCGTGGCAGGTCCTGCCTGTGAGGCACCGGGGCGGGAGCCCTGGGCCATTCAGGGCCCTCCCTGCAGTCTCTTCCTTGGTGGAGAGAAGCGCGGGGTGTTCGTGGGCCTCAACTATGGCTCAGATAGTAGCAGGTCATTTATTTCTGTGTTTGTAGAGAAGGCCGCCATTTTACCTGTTTCATCTTCCCAACGCTTGGCATTCCGGTAAAGACTGACAATGCCGATAATAAAATTATAAATAATGTCTGTCGGGTGCTTCGTTTGTGCGAGGTGCATGGAGACCCTGATGTACTGGGGAACCTGGTCCCTGCACAGTAGGCGTCTTACATCCCATTTTACTGACGAGCACGCTGAGGTGCAGGCAGCAAACTGCCCACGGACAAGGAGCCGCAGCCCAGCGCGGCCATGAGTTCTGCGCAGTTCAGCTGTACCTGTTACCACGGACCAGGACATCACGGTGACCACACGACTGCCAGGAGAGTCAAGAGGCTGGGAGAGGTGTAATTCGGTGCTTCCTATTGTGAAACAGCTTCTGTTTTATTATAACTTGAAAAGATGGCTCCAGGGAGGGGTGGTGCGGGGTTTCGGATCCAGGCCTAGCCAGCGCCCGTGTCTGGCGCGTTATTCTCACAGTCTGCCGGTGTTTAGCTTTCGGTGCCAGAGGCTTCCTCCTCAACCAATAGTGACATCGCGTCGAGGGAGACTTTGGGGTCAGACCATCTGCCAGCCTAGCAGTGGCTTTTCTGGTCCTCCTCTCCTCATCTGGAAACTAACATGCTGACAGGCGCTGGCTGCTAGGAGAAAAGCAGGCTGACACAGAGCCCTGGGCAGCTGCTCGCCGCCCTCCCTGCCCTCTGCAGCTGGGATTGAGCTGGAGAAACCAGTCACGTTAAAGTAACATGTTAAGTAACAACACACTTGGTGGCCTGACAGCCCTGCAGATCGGGAGGGAGCGCATGCTTGCTTCGGGGAACCTAGCTGCAAGCAGAAGCCGTCTGCGGGCGAGCACTAGGACCGAGCCCTCTGGGAAGGATGTCTCCTCTGAGGACTAGGCTCAGGTCTCTTCAGGAGGCGGCAGACGCATGGGGCTGGACGATGGTGGGCACCCATCATCCACCCATCGTGCAGGTGCCCACAGCCCATCGCTGCATCCCGTCAATATTTCACCTCTCGGGGCCCAGGTGTGTCCATCCTCCCCCACACTATGAGAAGTGAATGACCGGGTGGAAAGTTCTCATCTAGTGTCTTACTTGGCACAACCACTAAATAAACCACAACCACAGCAGACACTGCCTTCCCCCTTCCCTTCTTCCTAAGTGCTGATGCGAGGATATGAATTTTAAAGGGTGTGCTAGGTTTTGCTAGGCAAGGAGCTGAAGAAATGGCCTTTGTATCTGGATCCATCGATTTATAAACTGGTTCGAATACCAAATAGATGAATTAAAAAACATCTGAAAAATTAATTTAATTTAAAAAATTAATTTCGACAGAAACACAAAGGCACGCGCCCCCGATGCCAGGGCGGACGGGCACCGCAGGGCCGGGCCTCTGCCCGGCTGCTGGGTCTCAGTTGAACAAACTGGTAGCTCTGAGCCCAGATACTTGTCTCGGTGATTCGGTCTCTCGCTCGGTGTAAGCGTCATTCAACAACTAGTGTACAAACACTCAACGACCGACCCCTCGCGCGGCTGATGAGCTGCTGGTCTGGGGGCGGGCCCATCACGCAAAGTCCTTTCAGCACCCGCTGCAGTTTCTAAATCCGCTTGGGGGTTTCACGTTCTTGCGCCTGGCCGCGGGACACGAGGCCGCCTCCGGGGTTTTGGACGTGCTGCTTTTCCGCGGGCGAGGGCGGCGACAGTCAGGTCACCAGGTCAAGGGGCGGCTGAGTCGGCGGCCCTGCCTCAGTTTCCTCACCGTCGCTCCTGTGTTTGGGGATGCTGCTCGGCTCTCGTGGGAGACTGACCGCGGCGCAGCCCGGCCTTGTGCCCACGCCCGGGTGCGCGCGCCGGCAACCCAGCAAGCGCGCTGGACCGGGCCGCGACACCCCACCCCAACCTAGCGCGGACCAGGAGGGACCCTCCCGCGGGCGGGAGTTTCGGGCCAGCGGTCGCTCGGCACTCTGTTGCTCGAGCCTGCGGGTTGCTAGGAGTCGGGGGTGCGCAGGCGCGCTGGGGCAGCCGAGGGGCAAAATGGCCGGCGTCGCTCGGCTGTCTGCTGCTTAGGCCTGCCGGTTGCTAGGAGTCGGAGCCTGCGGGCGTGGGGCGCCGCCGCGGGGCATGCCGGACCGCAGTCTCCCATCCCCGCGGCTCACGCCGCCGGTTGCTAGGAGGCGGGACGCCGCGGGCGGGCCGGCTAGTGGCCATGGAGCCGGGGAAGGTGGGTGCCGGCGCCCGGGTGCCGCGCGGCCGGGCTCGGGGGCTCCGTGGGCCCCGTGGACCCCGCCGGACCTGCCCGCCGCGGCGTCGAGCCGGGCGGACGCGGCCTCGGCCGGGGTCCGTCCCCGCTGCCCGATCCCTCAGCACTGGGTGACCGCCCGGCGGCCCCGCCGGCGACGCCCGTGACCCCTCGGCGACCCGCCGGCGACGCCTGGCTGACCCTCCCGCCCCGCTGCAGCCCAGGCAGAATGTGGGGCTCCGCACCCCGGAGTGGGACGTTTAAGAAAAAGTTTCAAAAGGTTTTTATGAGCAGTAAACACCGGCGAAGTCAAACTCACTTACTTTGGCCTGAACGTCCGGTGCGTGGCCCACTCCCGTTTCTGCCGTCGGGCGCCGCTGCAGCCGCCCCGGGGCGGTTCTGGCTTCCGCCGACTGGGGCCTTCGGGCCAGCACGGACAGCCCGATTCCCTCCTTCCAAAAGCTGGACAGCGATGCCCGCCGCTCCGGGGTGTCGTGGGTGCGTCAGAGGCGCTCGGGGAAGGGGAGTCCCCGGCCAGGCGGGCGGGCGAGCGCGGGGCGTCCGCGCGGCCTCGCGTTCCAATCCGGCTTCTGTAGGTGGGAACTGCGAGGAGCAGCCAGTTTGCCTGAGAATAACTCGCGGAGCAGCTGGCCGCTGCGGGCTGGGCGCGGCCCGAGTGGCCCAGCCCTGCTGTCGGGGCTCGCCTGGATTTCCAGGTGCCACGAGAGGACTGTGGGGAGAGGTCCTTTGACGCTCCATTGGCCGGATGGGAGTTAAACAGTTTAATCCACTTTATTCTGGAGGCAGAGAAAGGGATTTTATGACTCGTTTAGGGTTCTGATTGTAAATTGTCCGAATAGTTTTGCTATAAAAGCTGCTGGCTCTGGTGGCCTGTGGGTGCCACCGTCCGCCGTCCTCTGTGGTCAGGTCCAGCGGGCTCTCCCCAGGCCCCTTGGTGGGGGCTTGGACGCCCAGCGTGTCTGACTGCAGACTGCGCGTGGGGGCCCAGTGCTCTGCAGGTGGGGGGGAGTCTGTTTCCTTCTGTGCAGGACAGGACTCTGTCCAGGGGCCGTCCTCTGGGGCGGCATCCTCTGGGCCGTGCTGGCCCGTTTCCGCCTCACCTGCTGGCCTGGCCTCAGGTAGAGGGAGCCCTACTCTGGCCCATACCACAGATGGGGCCAGGGCTTGTGGCTGCGGCCACCGTGAGGGGCATGAAAGGGCAGCGGGTGTCCGGGTCACTTCATGACTTAGACATTTGGAAAAGGAAACAGAAGCTTCAGGACTGGGCCAGGCTGTTTGCCCAGACTTAGCTGGGGAGATGGGAGGGGAGACACCTGTGGCCCCCAGGGCGTGGCGGCCGCCCTGCCTGCTGGGGTCTCCCTCCCTGAGCGGATCAGGGGTCGCCTGGTTGCCCAGCGCTGCTGACTGGGAAGAAACCATTTTAAAGTTCAGAATCTACAAGTTTTAACAACCCGAGCTCTGTTTTTGGATTTACATTTTTAGAAATAATCATCCGTCTTAAGCCATCTTACTCCAGCCCTAATTTACTACTGTCCAGTTTATCCACAGAGTGTTTTCCTGGCTGCGGGGCGCTCGCCCTGTGTGGGGCTGGGGCCTTGCACTTGCTTGGGTTTGTGTCTGGTCAGGGTATTTCGGACCCAGTGGGTTTTATTTTTTCTCTTTGCCCCAATTTCAGTTTGGTTGTTTATTCATGAATAAGATTTGGGGTTTTTTTTTGCACTGTCTTTGCTTTAGTTTTCAAAGAAATGAAAATCTTTTTTTATGCCCCAATGCAGTGTGACCAAAGGGAAGCCCGATCCTTTCCACTTTCAAGACAAGATGAAACAATTTGTTTTGTAAAATTGCAACCGCTCTGCTTGGTTGCCTTAGTGAGCTGCTGGTGAGGGGAGGGCCTGCCGCCAGCGTCTGCTGCAGGGGCGAGGCAGTTGGCCAGGGCCCCACTCCCCCCCCCCCCGCCCCCGGGCATCTCCGTGGACTGAGAGCACCCGTGGGTGTGGCCGGCGGGCGGGGGCTGCGGGTCCACTCCACCCGCTCCCGGCCACAGCAGGCACGAAGCAGTGAAGCAGCCGGAGGCCGCAGACCGCGAGAGCCGCTCTTGGCCCTTGCCCCAGACACAGCAGCCCCGCTGGCCTGTGCAGGCTACCCAGCTCGCCTTGGAGCGGTCACCGGCGCCCAGCACCCGCACGCCCGAAGTCCTGACTCTGTGCTTTCCTTTCAGAGGCGGACCAGAGAAGACACCTGGAAAGCTGACGAGCTCAGGAGGCACCTGGCGGTGGGTGCGGCCTTGTGGGGGGTGGGGGTCTCCCCGTCCTCTCCCACCGTCCTCTGTGGTCAGGTCGGCGGGCCCTCCCCAGGCCCCTTGGTGGGAGGGGCGGTGTCCTCGATCCTTTCCCTGGCTGGGTCCTCAGCTGGCTCCCGGCAGCCCCAGCTGAAGGCTTTGGGGGGGGGGGCGTCCTCCCAGCCCAGCCTGGCCCCCAGCCCTGTCGCTTCTGTTGAGGTTCGGGTTCAGGCTGTGGGTGTGTCTGCCCCTGTGGGCGTGGGGGCCGCATGAAGAGGGACTTGAGGGCTGAGAGGGAGACCCCGGAGCTCTGTGCTGTGCCTGCGCTGTCGGTGGGGCAGGCGGTGTCTCGCGCTTCAGGAGGCTGCGCCCGGGTCTCGGCGCCCGCGTGGTGTCCTGGTTCGCCTGGCCGGCCGGGGTCTGGCCACAGTGCCCCCTCCCCGTGGGTCCGGGTCCAGCCTTGCCGGGGTTGGAAAGTGGGTCCCACAAGCTGTCCGGCCCTGGGCAGTGTCCACTGCGGGAGAGGACAGCGGGGTCCTTCCTCCCGCAGGGCGCAGCGGCCTTGGGGGCCAAGGAAGAGAAGCAGCACCGGGAGCGGAAGGCGCGCAGGGAGGTGGAGGCTGACCTCCCCGACGGCAGGGAGCGCAGGACCCGGGACCCCTCGCGGGACGCTGCGCGCCGCGACAGGACGGCGGAGCGCGATGGCCACCCCTCCCGGGAGCACCTTCGCGGGGACAGGGACAGGGACAGGGACAAGCCCAAGGAGAGGAGGAAGGACGGCAGGGAGCGGGACAGGGAGCGGCCGAAGGCCAAGGCCCGCGAGGCGGAAGCCGACCAGGCCCAGAGCCGCGGGAAGGAGCGCGAGCGCCGCCCCCGGAAGGAGGAGCCGCGGCCGGTGCGCGCACACCACGGCCAGCCCGGCCGCCAGCCGCCCGAGCCCAGGGCCCCGGCAGGTGCGGGTCCCCCCGGGCCCCGCGCCCCCACGGCGGTCCCCCGTCCCCGCCGCGCCCCCTCCCCCCCGTCGCCCCCGTCCCAGGGACCCCGGGCCCGCTGCCTCTGGCCGGTGGCCCCGGCATTTCGTGGCTCTCGGACCCTGTAAGTGCGGGGCGCGCCGCGGCGGAGGCGTCCGCGTCCTCGCTGCCCGCCGGCCGTCACGCGCGCAGCCTGGCTCCTGTCCGGTCGGTCCACACCGCAGATGTGCAAAGGTGACGCACCATGGCAAGGAGAATGGCTCGTGTCGTGCGGACGCATCTGTTTGACTTTAAGCAGTATTTTAACATGATTCGTGTAGACTCCTGGGAACTGTAAGGAAAAGCTGCCTTTCCCCCAGTGGCCGTTCCTTCACGGTGTTGTCGGCAGGGAGTGCGGCTGCCACAAAAACTCACTGGCCGTGCTCCAGGAAGGGAGGCCCAGGGGCCACCGCGGCGGGAGGGGGCTGCGGGCGCCTCCCGGAGCGGGTGGGGGCCCAGGTGCGGTTTGGGGGTAAGGGGGCGTGGCTGAGCCTCAGGGACTGGTCACCCCCGCTGCCTCTTTCTGAATTGCCCTTCGACCTTTCACTGTGTGGACTCTCCTGCCCCCGCTCGCCTCTTGGCTGCCCCGCCCGTGTTGGCTAGAGGCACGTCCGGCCTCGGCGCCCGTTGCTCCTGGGCCCGCCCTGGCCCTTGTGAGGCCTCCTCCCCTCGCGGCCGCCCGAGTTCCATGGTATCAGATGCGGTTTATCTGGTTTCCCCGACCCCCGGCCGGAACCCTGGGTTTTATGTCCTCCTGCGCTTTGCCTCTCCACACCCTGCCCGCCCCTGCCCGCAGCGGGCTTGGAAGTATGAGGTTGGGCACGTGAAAATGCCTCCTTTCTCCGACAGGTAAAGTGAGAACCGAAGAGAAGGAGAGAAGAGACGAAGAGTCCGAGAGGGACGAAGAGAGGGACGAAGAGCGAGCCAGGCGGTACCGGGAGCGCAAGGTGCGGGGGGCGCTCGCGCTGCGGCCAGCTCTGGGAGGGAGGCGGGTGGGCGGGGTCAGCAGGCGGCCGCGTGGGTGCGGCAGCGGGGCGAGCTCCCTGGAGACGTGTTTGGGAGCCCCAGGCCCAGCAGTGGACCGAGGACAACCTGCCGCCCAGCTGGGCAGGTGTCGCTTTGTGGCGGAGGCCAGCGGCGGGCACTCGGGGGCTGCGGGCTGCGGCGGCTCCCGCGCGGGCCGTGGCTCACCCCCAGGCCCCCCAGTTGCAGTATGGGGACAGCAGAGACAACCCCCTCAAGTACTGGCTGTACAAAGAGGAAGGCGAGCGCAGGCGCCGCAGGCAGCGGGAGCCGGACCGTGAGAGGCGGCACCGAGACAAGAGCGGCGCTCCGGAGAGGCGCGAGCGGCGCCCCCGGGAGCAGAGCAGCTCCGTCTCCGACAGGGAGGGGGAGGAGCGGCACCGCGAGCGGCGGCACCGGGAGGAGCTGCGGGAGAGGCCCCGGAAGGAGCAGCCCGGCCGGAGGGAGGCCAAGGTACCCGCTCCCGGCGCGTCCCTGCGCGCCGCCTCGGTGCTCGCGAGTCCGGAATCTGCCATAAGGTCGCGCAACTCCGCTTCGGCAACGAGGCGGGGTGGAAGTTAAGGGAAGGGCTCGTAAGGCGGCCCCCACACCCCCACGAGCGCTGCGCCGGCTTCTCTCCCGCCTGCCCAGCTCGGCCTGCGGCCTGGGAGCGCGCTCTGCGTGGGCGGGCGGCCCCGGGCCAGGGCGTCGTCCCGGTTTCTTGCTGGGGCTCCCTTTGGGGGACAGTGGGGGGGCGTTGGGGGCCCTGCTGTGCTGGGCGGAGGGGAGGCACCGCAGCCAGAGCCCGACCGTGAGGTGTCCTCTGAGCGAGTGTGCGTGTGCGTGCACCTGCGTGTCTGGGTTGTCCGTGTGTGTCTGCGTGTGCACGCGTGTGCGCTGCGCGTGTGTGCACGTGTCTGTATGTGTGCACGGCGCGTGCGTGCATGTCTGCGCGTGCGCGAGCCTCGTCTGGTGCCCCTCCGGCGTCTGGGCCCCTCGCCCTCCCTCGGGGCTGTCTCCCCTGCCCGGCTCTCTGTGCGGCCCGGGTCGCGGCCTCTCGGGTCTGCGGCCTCCCGGGTCTGCGGCCTCCCTGGCCCGACCTGAGTGAGGCTCCAGGCAGGGCCGCGCTGCGCCGCCGTGTGGTGCCCGGTGTCCTGCGGGCGGCGGCCTCGGTCACGGCCTCTGCGGGCAGGCGGAGGCTCAGCTGCGCAGGCGCGGACCCCGGCCCCTCCTGCATCCTCGCAGCCTTTCCCGCGCGACTGCCCGGCGCTCAGCGGGCCCAGGGGGCTTCCTGGCTGGAGCTTGGGCCGGGACCTGCTTTTCGCCTCTGTGGGACTGGACACGCGGCGTGGCCTGCGCCCTCGACGTCCTGTCGCGCCTGCCGGGCCCGTGGCTCCGCCCCCCGCGGCCCACGCCCCTCCGCCGCGCTCTGCCGGCCGCCGGCCCACACAGGGCACCTCGGCGAGGAGTTTGACTTTATCTACACATTGAACTGAGGGAAGAGTCGCTTTGCTGTGGGCTCATGGGTCTGGCCCGCCCTCGTGTTTGTTTTTAAAAAATTTATTTTTATTTATACATAAAAGAATTGAGGTGTAGGGTTGTGGGCAGTGAGAGGAATCCGGGAGACAGTGGGGGGCAGAATGGGCGGAGCCACTGAAACCCACTGCTGAGGGGGCAGCGGGAGACAGGAGGGTCAGTGCGCCCTGTGGTCAGCCCCTGACCGGGGATCCAACCAGGCCGTAGTGGTGACAGCTGAGACTGACCCCAGCCCCGAGGCTCCTCCCGCGCGGATGTCCCAGGGTGGTGTGGGGTTAGGGGCCTGAGCTCCGGCCAGCGTCCTTCACGCGCTCTCGGCCTCAGCTCGGGCCCTGGACACCGCTGTGCCGTGCTCTGGGTCAGCGGGAGCGCTCCGGAGGGCTCTGACTCACGATGTCATACTGACCGGTGTTTTTGGGTCTTTTTGTTGCTAGAATGGTGAACACAGAAATCGGGGTGCAAGCTCGAAGCAAGACGGAACTGGCAGCCAGTAAGAAACGCATGTTTTGCCTG
Source organism: Scalopus aquaticus (assembly GCA_004024925.1). NCBI lineage: Eukaryota > Metazoa > Chordata > Mammalia > Eulipotyphla > Talpidae > Scalopus > Scalopus aquaticus. The sequence continues at coordinate 2,025 of PVIJ01014423.1, read as the reverse complement.
GCCTCTGCGGGCCACTCATCACAGGCGGGCGTTGAGATGGCGGCCCTGGCCTGGGGCAGCACAGAGCCTGAGCCTTGGCACACTGCCCGCTCCGGACACGGCCCGGCCTGTGCGCCATTGGCCGCCTGGGAGGGGCCCAGCCCCCGGCCTGCATGTCCTGCCCAGGAGCACGGGGAGCTGGGCGCGGTCTCGAGGGTGGTCTGTGGCGGGGGTCTGCCTGGGGTGCTTCCGAGCCGGTGAACCCTGGAGCTCACGCTGCGGGTCTGGGGGGCCACACCGGCCTGTGTCAGCGCTCCCTATTTGTGGGCTCGGGTTTGAGCTCTGTGACAGCGCTGGGTGCATCTTCGCACAGACGGGGAGACTCGGCAAGGCCCCGGCATTCGCCACGTGCTCCCCACAGCCCGGGCCAGTGGTGTGGGCATCTCCCTCGGCAAAGCCCTGTTTCAGACCACAGATCAGGCCCTGGAATTGCAGCATGAATTGCAATTCCAAAGCCTTCATTATAGGTCCCAACTGATGCATAAAACGTGACTTATAAGTGCGACAAATCGCAAGACGGAGCTTTCCTTTGGCACGACAGACACGTCCAAGGGAGAGATCGGGGTGGGCCGGGAATGCCGGGCCTGCAGCTCGTAGAGGAGGGCGCAGGTCTGCGCAGATGCGGCGGCCAGCGCACTGTCCTGCCGGCCACCGCCGCCCGGGGTCACTGCTGAAGCAGGGGCCGGCGTCCCCGAGGATGCCTGGGACGGCGCCAGCACAGGCCGGCACCCTCGCGGCCGAGTGCTGAGCCTTTGCGCGATGCACAGGCTGGAGAAGACTCTGCGCCGAAAGCGGCTTTGACCTGGCCGTCTTTGCAGGCTCTCGGAGGGCTCGGCCAGCAGTGACAGCAGGGCCATGGAGCCCGGGAGGGAGGTGAGCGCTCGCGGCTCTGCCCTGGAGCCTGCAGGGGCCTGGGGACTGGTGCGGCGGCTTCGGTGGGCGCTCAGGGGCCGGCCCAGCTGGGTGTGGCCCAGCAAGAGCGAGAGGGCGGTCACCCGCTACCCGAGGGGGGCGGCCCAAGGGCTCACAGCCTGCGGTTCTGGAGGCGCCTGTGCCACCGCTTGTTTGTGTTCTCCTTGGTCTCACGTGCAGGTTTGCAGGGTACTGTTCTTACCTTACTTAAAGTTCGGTCATTTTACTTTCCTAAAATGCTTAGATTTTTAAATTAACCCAACAAATGAGGAAAACGATTTCCCAACCCATTCGCAAGATTCAAACTTACGGTTGAACTTTCCGGTAATGCGACTGACTTTCACCGCCAGGAAACCGGAAAGGAGGGCGCAGCGCAGGCCGAGGCCCAGGAGTGCACGGCCGGCCTGGAGGAGGACTTCCAGGTGCGTGGGAGGCAAAAGGTTGCTTGAAGCTTGTTCTTAGGAGCAGCTCAATGGCCTGTTTTCTCTTTTCACTGCCCTTAAGAACAGATGGCTGGTGTCCGCCTGTTGCCAGAGGGGCGGCCTGGGAGGGGACCGCAGGCTGCAGCGCGGCCCCAGAACGCGCGTGTGCGCGCTGTGCCGCACACCTGGCCGCGCTGCCCCTGGGTGAGCGCGGGGCGTGCACAAGGCGCGTGTCCATGCCCGCGCGCGTGCAGGGCTTGTTTACGCACGGCAGGCTCACACGTCGGCGCGCGCGCATGTTCCTGCCGGCAGCGCCGTGGCCGCTCTGTCCCCGGGGGCGGCCCGGGAGCCCAGCGTCCGGCGCTGCTGTGCGGACCCTGAAGCCCCGTCGCGCCGGCAGGATTACGAAGACGACTTTGAGGTCTGTGATGGGGAGGACGAGGATGGCGCTGACGAGCCGGAGCTGAAAGAGGACACCGAGGACCTTCCCCCCGCCAGAAAAAGGGAGATTGAAGAGATTCAGAGAGCCATTAACGCAGAAAATGAGAGGATCGGCGAGCTGTCTTCAAAGCTGCTCCAGAAGCAAGACGGAGCGGAGCGTGAGTGGGAGCCGGGGCGCACGCGGGGGGGCTGGGGCGGGCCCGGGGCGCGC